>VZRJ01007005.1:970368-1010270 GCA_013397565.1 Ptilonorhynchus violaceus
GTTTTTAATATTTATTTTACTTCTCTTTATCCTGCTCTGATTTTGTTAGGAATAAATTCAATTAATATCCCCAAGTTTAATCTGTTTTGCTGTGACAATATTTGGTGAGTGATCTCTCATGGTCCTTATCTCAACCCATGAACTTTTGCTATATTTTCTCTCCCCTATCCAGCTGCAGAGTGGAGCGATAGAGAGGCTTTTGTGGGTACCTGGCATCCAGCCAGGGTCAGCCCGCTACACACTTATTATGGAAGTGACTGTGACAACCCCGAGATGGAGCAAAATAGACCTCAGCATTGGTTGGAGTTACATGAAGGAGCATCAGGAGGAATCATGGTGTAAATTCCAAGATAATGGAATGTGGGTATAATAGCGAAATGTGCAGAAAATAACAGAGATTCGTTTTTCTTAAAGATAGATGAATGAGTTAGTAATTTAAGGCGGTGCTGTGTAAAGTTCAACCTTTTGATATGGTTTACAAATCAGGCTAAGGCTGAGAATTCACTGAATATCTTCCAATAAAACATACCTCTCCTTTTTTTGAAGACTGTGGGTAGTAAAAGTTAATCTCTTCAAAACACACTTGTTTTTGTCCTTGATTTCTGATAAATTGCAGATTCTATTTAATCCAGTCCCAACAATAGTAACATTTACAGTCCAAACTACCTAATTTTTATAGAATAGCAATTGTTAAAAGCACAGTCAAAATTGTTAAGTACACACATTCCTGATCCCTTTGAGCACATAATCCCTATCCCTCTTACTTGTCTTATATTCACCCCACCACTGTTCCCCTGAGCCCAATCAATTAATTAGCCGGTGTGATCTACCCTGAGAAGAAGTAGGATGAAGGGGAGAAGATTTCTAGGGAGTTGTCAATGTCCTGTGTTCTCTGGGAAGAGTATGATATACGTAGTGGGGATTGCTTCCTCCACACTCCAGGTCTGGTATTTTTATACGTGGACACACACCACACTGTGCTCTTCATTGGTCATCAGATGGTGTTACAGATGAATTTACCATCTATGGTGTGAGTTAGACACTTGTTCTTTATTCTCCTTGTTATGCTTAAAACCCATTTAACATTAACAATATTCCAAGGTTTCAATCTTTTGATGATTAATAATTGAGAGCTGATGAATTATTCACCATGCCAGGGCCTCTGAATTTGTGCTGTTCCCACACTGGCAAGGACTCTGCTCTCATCCTATGCCTACATTGCTCTACAACAAATCATTATTCTAAGGCCACAGTTACTTCTTTGTGCACTGAATAACTGCTGCTGGTTACCACTGATTAGTTGCAAAAATATATCAGAACAGTTATAGCAGTGAACATTGCAGCACACAATCACAAAAAGCTAAAATAAAGCTAAAAAAATAGCTAGCAGTTGCCTAGTAGCTAGAAAATTGCTGTTAGCTAAACAAGCTGAAACAAAGATCCAGGCAGGCCAAGACATATCAAGCCTGGCAAGTCTTACCTTTTTGAGTAAGACTCTTACTTAAGGCTTTGCAGCATTAATATAAGGCCTTTGCCTGTCACAAGAGATGGTAGTGCTGGTATTTGGATTGTGAGGCTACAACACCTGATCACGTAGATAAACACACAAACGTACCCACATAGCCTGACAATGTATTTCCTGCATTTGCACGTCAAATGCAGGAAATGCATGAAGTATTCTTTTATTCCATGTTGCCAGTTGACTGCACTCAGCAAATAAAGTCCAAGGATGTCCATCAACTCTGAATTTTCACTTAGAGAAAATTACAGAAATTTGGGTTTGTCACATGTGTTCAAACTGCAATGGAAAAAAAAAAAAAAAGACGAACCCACATTTAGATTTGTGGGTCTCCTGTGTCTAGCAGGTATTGTGTTGCCCTGTAAACCTTAAAACAGCTGCAAATCTTAAGTTAAACTATTTGAGTTTTTTTATCAAATGATCTTTTATCATTTTTCCCTGACAAGAATAAAGTAGTTGTTTTCTGGTACATCTAAAATAAAATTGTGAGTGCCATGGTAATGAGGTTGAATAGAGAGGCAATTATATTTTTTAAGAGGAAGAATTAAACTTCATATTAAATTTTTAATGTCTGTGGATTACATTGTATATATCAAAAAAGTGGTCATAATTTGGGCCTATCATAAACCAATTTTTATGGTATATGAAAAAGGAATATTTCTCTCTGGAAAGGAACACTTCCAATTAGTTAAGCCAGAGATGAATGGACCCATTAGATAGAAGAGGATGGAGAGGATTTGTAGTCTTCAACCAGTGGAAAGAACAAAAATAATCATCTGCCAAAACCATCTTAAAAAACCCAAGAGGGAATGTACTTTCTGGCCTGAAAAGACAGTTTATTGTCCATTATTGGGCTTTTTTCCACCCATCTTAATTTTTAACTGAAGAAACATAAATATAAATCTGATTTTCCTCAGTTTTGCTGGCAAGGTTTAAGGAATGAATGCTAAATCTTTGAGTATTTCAACGGAAGTTATAAGTTTGGCCGACAAATATAATATCAATTATACAGTATAGTTAGAGTTTTGCATGGACATAATAACAGATAATGTTTTCCTTTTAAAAGTAGAAAGGCATATAATCAGCATATAGATGGTTTGAAAGCTTACTGTCAGTTTTTGAAATACAGTTAGTTGTAAGAGAGGAGTCTCAGTGAGATGAGTGTGTTTCTTTTGGGACATCTTAGATTTAGATTTAATTTCAAAATCAGCAATCTCGAAGAAAAAGTAGCATAAGTATCGATAAAGCGTATAAATTACAGATATATTTGTGGAGGTAGTAAATAATGATAAATAATAGTCTATTTGGCCATCTGAACCCAAATGTTACATGACAGCAAAATGCAAAGTCATGCAGAGAAAGGAGAAACATAATCTTTAACCACAGGAAAGAATTATACACTTCAAAGAAAGAATGATGTAAAAGATTTGAAGGGGGGGTGATAGTAGTTCACCAGCTAATCAGAAAAGCCTAATGATGAATTGCAGTCAGTGAGCTGAATGCGCTAGGGAATATCACATAAAGAGGAAATTATATCACGATCCTATGGTGTGCAGTCCCTGAGTCTGACACCTAGAGTGAAAAAAAGGCTGGTAAATTCGAGAAAGATGACAAAAAAAAGCTGAAGGATTATAGAGGAGTATCTTAGAGACACTCTTCAGGTGCTTCATCGACTTAACATATCAAAGGAAAGGTGAAGGGGTGACTTCCTCCAAACCTTTAAGTGCCTTGAAGTCTAGAAAGTCGAAGTCCAATAAGAGAGACGCCTTCCACTTGACTGGCAGAGATGTGGCAAGATTTAATGGCTGGTAGCAGAAATCAGGGAGGTGCAGCAAAAATAAGAAGCACATTTCTAACAGTAAAGATAATGAATCCTCAAACCTGCACACCGGGAATGTATTATCTTACCCAGGGACTCAGACTAGCTGATAGACATACTCCACTTGGGCTATTTGTTCTATAGGTCTTCAGAAGTAACAGCAATGTTAATTCACTTGGCAAAATTTCCCTTTCAAAGTATTTATAAATCAGCAACAGTAAATTGATGCAAAGAAAAGATTAAAAAAGCAAATAATTCTTTTGAAGCAACCTTATGGTTTTTGTTCATAGAAACTCTACCCAAGCCTAAGTGACTTTGTTCCTGTATTTCTTTTTGACAAAGAAGCTAAATGCATTTGTTTGTTATTCCTGAAAGTTTTACCATGGACATGAACAAAAAATTTTGTTTCCATTACTTTATTTTCAATATCTTGTAACAATCTGCCTTGTGGTTAATAGCAGCTGCCCTCTATTTTGTGATTTGCAATTAGTCCCACCCAGTGGGACAACCAGATGATGATTTAGCGCCATTAAAGAATGCAGTTTCACCAAGTAACAGTATTTGGTGACAGGAAGAATAAACCAGCTAAGAGCATAACACTGAGGGGGGTAAATTAATGTAAGAACTGATTTCACACATCTGCATTGAGGTCACTGAACTCAGTGGGAAAGTCTGTGTTTTAGAGTGGATGTAGGAGTAATCTGGTAAAGGTATTTGAAACCAGACCCTTGCAATGGGAAGTTGAACATTATGAATAAAACAAACCCCTAACCCGTGCTTAGAAAGACACAAATACTAAATGTACTCTTTGTATAAATATGTAAGCATGAACTGAGGAGGCACAGGTTTTATCCATTCATAACTCTGCAAAATCATATCCATGGATTTTACATTTTTAAAAAGAAGTAGATTGGAATAAGTTTTGAACCTATTGTTTCTCCTAAAATAAACAACCCACTTCTCAAGTCTGAGACATGTTAACAGCTCTGATCTGTGACTCTTTCCTCGAACAAATGGGAAAATCTCATTTCACATTACATCCCTAAATTCTTTTGTTTCCAGCTGACAATTATTTCACTTAGAGGATGTGTATGAACTCCAAAAGCTGGCTTTGAGAAGATAATTTCTTCTTTTAGAATAAATTGTGTTTTATTTTTTATCCATTTCCAAATTCCAGTAACAGGTACATTTCAAAAGTTTCACAGTTTTGGCCAGAGAAGCATCCAAAATCTCTTCAGGTCATAGAGAGGTCATAGGCCTATTCCTCACATTTGGACACTAACTCTGCCTTCTTTTTTCATTATATGCCATCTGACTTTTAAATAAGGACATGGCTTGCCTACCAAGATCTCCTACTAGACCAAGTGATTCGGGGATAATTTTATGTCTGAAGTATCTTTCCTATTGCTTGTATTAAAGAATGAAGAACAAGCTTATGACTAAAAGCTACAAAGTTTATGAATTCTCTTGACTGATGGCATCCTGTTTAGCTATTTTTTCTATTTTGGAGTGTGTGTATGCAAGCACACACGCATAGGTACATATATGTGGTGGTGGAGGATTTTTCTATTTATATCTCTGTATAATATATAAGAATTTATATTTTTCATAGTATTGCACATAGTTTATAGTTCAAGCAATAAGAATTGTTCAGTATTTGGTAGAAATATCCTGTACTTTGTCTTGCCTACAATCTTGTAACAGCATAGTTAATACATTCCTACACTTTTCAAAGCCCTGGGAAATACCCTTCATATTTAACAAATAGTAGAACTTTAAAAGATGGAATTGTGAAGCTGACAAAAAACTCAGAATCTCCTGATGAGCTGGAGAACTAGACATGAAGTCCTATGCCTAGAATAAGGAAGATTAATATGCCAGACAAAGAATGCTGGTTACATATGAAACATGAAGGATTGTATTTCAAAAACCAACAAGTAGCTGAGAAAATTGTTTGAAATGGTAAATAATCAACTTAACAGAAATTCATGTTACATTTCATAAGCTGAAAGAGGAATTATATGTTTAAACAAGTAAGAAAAGTAACAAACAACTTTTCTATGATTCCACAGGAATTTTGGATCTATGATCATTTAAATACGATCAGGTAAAGTAGTAATGTTGTTTTCCTTTATTTATATATTGCAATGACCTTTGCTGAAGTAATATTGATCCAGTGGAAATAAATATAATAGGAAATTGGAGATGATTCGGACAGCAACTAGACTAAGTATTATGAAAACCATGAAATGTAGATGAAGCAATAAAAAGGCTGAAAGCAGCCAGTGTGATTAAAATAAATTAGTTTTAAATAGATAAGGATATGAGCAAAAGTTCTTATTCTCTCCTTTTTCTGAAGGCAGAAAGAGCTGAACAACAGTTAAGTAGGAGAAGCCCTTGCACTTCTTCCAGTAATGAGTTGTAAAATTTTTCCAGTGTCAGACTCTTTCCTGTTCTTATTTTGTCTACATCATCAATTCAAGATACTTACAAACAAAAGCATGTAATATTGAATATGGTCTAGACTGAACCTCAAAGACACAAGATCTTCTAACGGAAATCAACAAAAAATTCTAACTGGAATCAATAGAGTGGATCTTGTAAGTGAAGTGGAGATTGGAAGCTCTCTTGGCCACAGTGACCATGGAAGTGATTGACTTTAAAATCTCTGTTGACAGGAGGGAAAGTGCCAGCAAAACCTCAACTCTCGACATGAGGAGAGATGGCTTCAGGCTGCTCAGGGATTTAGTAAGCATGGTCCCCTGGGAAAATGTTTTTGCAGGTGGTGGGGTTCATCAGTGCTGGTCACTTCTAAACATCACCTCCTAAGGGCACAGGAGCAGGCAATTCCCAAATCTTGGAAGTCAAGCAGGCAAAGCAGAAGGCCAGCTTGGCTGAACAGGAATCTTCTCTTGGAAATAAGGCAAAAAAGGAAGGTGTATGCCCAGTGGAAGCAAGATCAGTCAACAGGGGAAGAATACAGCAATGCTGCTCGCCACTGTAGGGATAAAATTCGTGTGGCCAAACATCAGCTGGAGTTGAAGCAGGTCAGAGCTGTGGGGGATAATAGAAAAAGTTTTTCCAAATACATTGATGGCAATAGGCAGTGTAAAAATAACCTCGGCCCATTACAGGAGGAGGATGGCCACCTCACACACAGGGACAGGGACATGGCAGGGGTGTTCAACACATTCTTTGCCTCTGCCTTCAACACGGATGACAGACCAAGGGGTTCTCAGTGCCCTAAGCTGGAGGACCGTGACTGTGAGAATGATCAACTCCCAGATGACTCTGAAATTATGAGGCATCTGCTGCTCCAACTGTATTCCTACAAATCTATGGGGCCTGATAGGATTCATCCAAGAATCCTCAAAGAGCTTGCTGGTGTCATCACAAAGCCTTTCTCTCTTTTGAGTGGTCTTGGGAATCTGGAGAGGTCCCAGCTGACTGGAAGCTGAAAAATGTCCTGATTTTCAAGAAGAGGAAGAAGGAGGACCATGGAAACTACAGGCCTGTCAGTCTCACTTCAGTGACTGGTAAAGTTATGGCAAAGATTATCCTGGGAAGTATTGAAAAACAGCCTGATTTCCTTTTATGACAAGGTAGCCCACCTGGCTGATCAAGGCAAGCCAATTGATGTAACCTTTTTGGATTTCAGTAAGGCTTTCTACACTGTATCTCACAGTATCCTTCTGGACAAAATGTCCAGCACACAGCTGGATAAACACATGATATGATGGATGAGCAGCTGACTCATGGGTGGGGCACAAAGGGTTATAGTGAATGGAGGGACATCAGGCTGGAGACCTCTAACAAGTGGGGTTCCACAGGGCTCCATCCTCTGCCCTGTGCTCTCCAACATCTTCATAAATCATTTGGATGCAGGACTGGAAGGGATACTGAGCAAGTTTCCAGACGATACAAAACTGGGAGGAGCTGTAGATTCCCTTGAAGGCAAGGAAGCCCTGCAGAGAGAGATCTCAACAAATTAGAGGGCTGGGCAATCACCAACCATATGAAGTTCCACAAGGGAAAGTGCCAGATTCTGCACCCGGGAGGGGGCAACGCTGAATGTACAGACAGACTGGGGAATGAGATGCTGGAAAGCAGTGACACAGAAAGGGCCCTGGGAGTCCTGGTCAATGGCAAGTTAAATGTGAGTCAGCGGTGCCCTGGCAGACAGGAGGGCCAACACTGTCTTGGGGGGCATCAGGCACAGCATCGCCAGCCGGGCAAGGGAGGGGATTGTCCCACTCTGCTCTGCACTCTGGCAGCCTCACCTTGAATATCATGTGTGGTTTTGGGCACCACAACATAATAAAGACATTAAACTATTAGAGAAAATCCAAAAGAGGGCAATGAATATGGTGAAGGGCCTTGAGGGGAAGCCTTATGAGGAGTGGCTGAGGTCTCTTGGTCTGTTCAGCCTGGAGAAGAGGAGACTGAGAAGGAGATCTCATTGCTGTCCACAGGTGTCTCATGAGGGGAAGAAGAGGGGCAGACATTGATCTCTTCTCTGTGGTGACTAGGGATATTAGAAAAATCTTCTTCACTCAGAGGGTGGTTGTGCAGTGGAACAGGCTCCCCAGGGAAGTGGGCACAGCACCAAGCCTGACAGAGATCAAGAAACGTTTGGACAATATTCTCAGGCACATGATGTGATTCTTGGAGTGTCCTGTGCAGGACCAGGAGTTGGACTTTATGATCCTTGTGGGTCCTTTCCAACCCAGCATATTCTGTGATTCTCTGAAATGCTTGGCCCTACCAGCTCATGAACCTAATGCACTTGCTGTACTCTTCCTGACACATTTTCCACCAAAGCAGGATATTGACATTTAAAAAGAAAACCTGGCTCAAACAATAGATGTTTGGACATTTCTGCATGTTTTTAATGTACTGCTCTGACATATTCTTCACTGAAGTGTCTTAAAATAAAAAGGGTAACTTCCTCAAATACAGATACTAGCATTTATACTCTATTGCTTGGGTTCCACTCATACTGATGTAATTCCTTAAACGTCTGTAACTTAGCATTAATTTCAGGCTAAATTTCTGGAAGTTTTCAATCGGCATATGCCAGTCAAGACAAATTGGGGTGATGGTGCTCCCTTGGTGAGAAGCTTTCTGAATAAATTTATTCATAGTAAGAGATAATGTCTGGACCAAGGTCAGGAAATCTACATCTCCGCAGGAATAGCTATGTGCAGACAGTTGAGGAAATAATTATATCTGAATTTTTTTTAAAAAGTAAAATGGACTAAGGTCAATAATTATTTCAATTCTTTAACCCTAGAGAATTATTGTAGGCCCAGATAATGCTGAAAACTCATTAAAGGCCTAAAGGATTTCAATCCCATCTGAATTTCTTTTGGAAAATAACAACAGTGATGTTTTGGCAAATATGCCCTGGAGTTCACCAGTCTGTACATACTAAATCCAAGATTATTATACTTATATGGGCAGAAAGGTAAAAAACTGCCAATAAACCAAACAGAAATGTGGGTTCCAACCAGCAGGGGCTGCCTAGGAAGTCAAAGGAGAGCATGGAGTTGAAACATATGGTTTCAATGGGCATGGGTTACATCATTACTTCATTTTACATATGTGCACACACAAAGCATTTAATGCATAAGGATTTCTGAATGCTTAGAAAAGGCAGAGCTTTCCTCATCAGTTTGCACAGGGCCCAGGAGCTGTGGTCACCAGGATTCCTAAGGAGAGCAGAAGAGCTTTGCAGGACTCCCTGTGCTTCTAAGAGCCTTCTTCTGCTGTCTGTGCTCTTGCAAGCCAACAAACAAAGCCTCAAAGCGAAGCCTAGGAGGATTTGGTTTTGAAACATTTTCAGAGCCATAACTATAAAGAAACTGACAAGCAGCCAGTAAAAGTACAGCTCTAATTTGTAAGGGAAGTAATCAGTACAAATTAAGAGCAGATAAAAAGAAATTACCATCATAAGGGAGCAGGCAGAAATGAAGAAATGAAAATTCCTGGAATGTCTCCAACCGAGTTTGGTTCTCATGTTACTTTACTTATTAGAGACAATTAGGAGAGATTTGTCTGTTGCTAAGAGTCCCTTAGATTAGATTAGAAGACCAAAAAATTTTAATGTGTTGGCCTTTTTCTGCCCTTAGGGAAAAAACCAAACCTATAGGAATGCTAATGAGGGGTAGAGTCTCCAAAAGGTTTTAAATTAGTTGTTTGCTTTCTGTCCACTCCCCTCTACTTTTCCCTCTTAATTTCTCCAGTATGTTTGCATCTCTACCTGTGCAATTTCACCTGGTAGACTGGCAGGAAGTCTATGAGAAATCAAAAATTCTCATGAGATGCTATTAACTGCTTGATTTCTGATAATATTTATACGTCTGTTTGCAACAGAAGATGGGAGTAGGTAGATTGTAAAGGAAGTAGAAATAAGGCTCTTTTAATAGCAACTAAATTATGTTGACTGCCCACCCACGCATCATTAAATGTTCTCAAAGGCTGTAACTTCCAATGACAAAGATGGAAAATAGACCATTCGTTTGAAGAATTGAAGCAGCCTTGACTTCCTTTGATGATGTTTTCTTGACAGTCTCTTAAATTAGCAACAGCAGATCAGTATCAAAGATATAGGCAGCGTCCTGCATTTGTTTCACACAGTAAAATTTCCTGCAGGGACCTTCACTGAAGAGACCAAGGGTTTGTGAACACCAAAGTATTATCCATTACAGATAATGTTGTCTAAAGGGCAAGTTATCAGTCTTCAGTTACCCTTTATCTCGAAAGTGGAAACCAGAAATCTGCAACTGAGTTTTATGGAAAAGCGGAGTCCAAGAATTGTCAGAATTAGATGAAAGGTCTTCCTAATGTAGCAAGAACACCTTGAAACTAAAATGAGCTGAGATTAACAACCAGCAGTATAGCAGAGCCAGGTCTGGAGTTATGAGCTGTAGCTATTCAATGCCAGCAGAGACCAGGCAAGGGAATTCTGCATCAGCTGTTAATTGTGCATGCAGAGGCATTAGTGAGGAATGAATCTCTGCAGTAGCTTAGCCAGGACAAAAAGAAGGGATGACAAGGATTTCTGCATCAGCAGAATTATGACATTCTCTCGCAATGTTACTAAATTTAAGCGTGGAAAAGGAGAGGAAAGAGAGCTCCAGTGCTGTATTAAAAGCAACAATGAAGTCTTGTCTTGCTCCACTCCAAGACATTTTACATTTCTTTCGCAAATTTCTTAGAGGGTGTTTTCTTTTAATATCAGGCTAATCTGGAAAAGCTGTTTATAGTTTAACAGCAATATGTTATCTTAATATAGTGAAAAATTGACAGTCACCAAGATTCCTGGCCTCACTGCAGTGATAGCTTCACCAATAGAGTTTAGAGTTCCAGCAGGGAGTTGTCCATGTGACACCATCCCATTCCTCAGAGCTGCCCAGCAGTGCTTGTTCTGCCCTGCTTGAGGCTTCCTGTACTCTGCAGGCTCCAGAGTTCAGCGAGGCATTGGGCTTGACTGACTCACACAACATCCAGGGGGAGAGACCTTTCTGTGTGCATCCAGGATATTTTCAACAAAACCTGGGTTATATAGGCAAAACATGACCATTTTGTACTTAGCTACAGATAATCCAGGCTCACTTGGCTGTCTTCCTCTGCAAGCATAAATTCCATCCAACTAATTTACTAAAGCTTTCTGAAATAACATCGACTGACATCACCATGTCTGTCCTTAACGAGTTCTGTGAGACCAGGATTTCAGCAGAGCAATCAGAAATAGCTTCACATTCTTTCTATTCATCCCACAAGCTACAGGAACTATTTTTGCTCTTTTGAAAGCATGCAGTAGTTTTGTTCAGTTACCTATAACAAAATGCATTTTTTTTCTCTTCTATCTGTTTTTTGTTGGTTGGTGGGTTTGTTTTTTTTAATAGACACAACAAAGTAAGGATCACCAAAAGACTTGTATAGAGCACAAACACACGAGAAAGCTATATATTGTTTGGGATTTATCAAGTCTTCTGGTTTACTCAAAGTCTGCCTTGATCTGTTCTTCCAGAGAGCATTTTGAGAGTTGTGTGCCCAAGTGATGAGATTCATGCACCTCTTCTGGCTTCCAATCTGAAATACTAGCAAAATTCTGATAAAACAACTTTGTTGTCATATGATATCAACATACTCACAGGAGGGAGAGATAAAGTATGAGGTAGGAAAAACCAAAACTGGCATTTTCAGATGAAGGACTTAGTCGTGGTTCCTACCTTGTCTGTTATGTCCTTGTCAGTCGACACAAAGGAGCAGAGGAAATATCCTAAGATCTGGTTGCCAGGGCTATGCCAAATTGCAGCCTTCAGATGCATTACACAGCAATACATCATGCACATTTTCTGACCCTCCTCTAGGCCCGGGTTGGCAGCTGGGGTACAATACCTTCATTTGCTGCTTCTCTCAGGAACCATCACCTTTATATGCCATTTAAAATTGAACAGGTTTTAGCTATGGGACAATTTACAACTTAGTTGCCGACATGTAAGGAAAGTTAAGAGATGGTGACCGTCTCACAGAATTAGGTCTCTCATTACATTTGGAGTTTTAAATCCCCCTGCTGTTACTGCATATTTCTGATTCTTTGTGAAGTTCAAAAAGGAGATAATACCAATTCACTTTTCTCCTCTCTTCCACAGTTGTTTTTTAGCAACATGAAAACTGTAGAGAAAAAAACCATACACTAAGAAATACTGTATACAATTAAAAATGGATGAATACAGTCTTTTAGCTTCTACAGAGTTGACAGTGCATATTGGATAGCTGTGCATATTTCTGTACATAACTAATCTAATACAGCAAATATGTCTAGTTGCAGAACAAATCCTGCTGTCCTCATAACATACAGGCATACTAATAGACTTTCCACTTGTGAAATTGCTTTTTCAAAAAGCATATGGTTCAATTTGGCTCAACAGCTTTTATTCCTTTAAGTGTTAGCAATTTGCTGAAAATATTATTAGTTATAATTTATTTATTATCTCCCTCAAAAATTCCTAACAATATATTTGAACTCTGCCATTACATCTAGAAACACTACTGAGCCTAGCAATTGACAAAACTGTGTCATGATAAGCTGGATATATGCTGCCTGTGGTTTTTAATATATCAGCACGGTCATTATTTTGTCTTATAAGTTATGCCATATATAAGGGAAAATCAGCCTCTTTGCTAAATCACAAAGCACATATCCTTATGCAGACAATACATTTTATGCAAAAATACATATAGAAACTATAATAAAAGGGTGTTCAAATTGCAGTGTCTAATCGGAAAATGTTAGGAGCTGCCAGAATTGAGCTGTCCAAACTGAGAAATGATTTGGCAGGGAAAGTTCCTGTGTCCTGGTCTAATCTGATGCTTACACACCGGAAAGCAAATGATCATTTCTTTTCTTGAAGCTTTCTGCACTGCTTGTTCTGTACCCTGGACACTTTTCATGATCACATAGTTAAAGACTGAATAATAATTTGAATTTTGTTTATAATGGATGTATTTTGCACTTTGTGCTACTTGCCAAGACGGATTCCTTTTCTTGGTTTTTTGGTTTTGGGGTTTTTTTGTGAGGTTTTTTTTCCCTTTTTTTTAGGAAAAAGCTTCTTACATTAAATGACAACATGCACAACAGATGTAATAACCATTCAAGCTAAAGACTAATTAACAGTGGTAGTAGACTATTTTCTATGAGCATGTCTCCGTGGACAGGTAGTGTCCTGAGCAATTCCACAGAGCCTGCAGGCTGACTGAAAGCCAGCTCATTTTCCCTCCAGAAATCCAACATCTGTGTGGGAATACTGCTAAACTCTCTTTTGCTCAGCTATCCAGACTAGTTCAGAAGCTCCCAGCACACACGGGTGCAATATGTGCCTCGTGGACACCTCCTGACCCCTGGGAACCCAGAAGAGGAAGATGACCTACATGTCCAGGCCGTGGGATGCACAATTGTGACAGAAACAGATGGTAAATTTGGGGAATCAGAAATTTTGTGTTGAATTTTAGGCTTCGAGGGAAGCAGTTTTAGTATTACAGGCAGCAAATCATGTGCATATATGTGCCGTGACATCTAACTACGGTAAAGGGCCACTAATGGAAATGGTAGAATTGTTAATAACAAAGCAGAAATGTCACAAGTCTCTCGTCTCTGTGTTTTATTTATCATCTGCATTTGGAACAGGCAGGTTGTGTCTGCATTATTGTAAAACTTGGAACTAGGATTCCTGGGCCCTCCCAGCACCCTGATCTCCCAGCACTCTAAGAAGACTGCAGCAAAAGGGGAAACTAACCTTGCCAGCCAAGGGGAAGATTGAGGAGGCGGAAGGGAGCTGGTCCTCACTGGAACAGCACCAAAGCCCCTTCCTCAATGCCTCGCAAACTTAAAGCTCTTGTTATAAAAAGGTAACGTGTTTTACATCTCTTGCAAATCAATCATAATTATAATGTGTGAAGAAAACAGAGCTGCTATATGCTGAAACTGATCTCAGTGTGACTCCGAGCTGGGAAAGAGCCCGCTGCAGCTGTTCCACTGCATTAGAGCCATCAGCTTCACCTCATTAGGAGAAGCATTCACCTTCCTATGAGATCCCTGCTGCATAACCTCCTGCCCTGCCACTGAGACAGACATGGTATGAGCTGTGTCACTTAACCCCTTGTGTTCCCAGCTGCACTCAAACGTAGGGAACAGAAGCTACATGAGTAGCTAGAACAATTTCTTGACAGTACTGGTGTCTGGGGGTAAGAAAACTATAGTTTTATGTACAAATATTCATGATGCCACGGTGTGCCTCACTTTCTGACAGACCAGTATCCTGTGGAGCACCATGTGGTGCGTCTGCAAACACTGAGCAGTCACCGTGGTAGAGATAATGTATTAAGAAAAGAAAGTGACAGTGTAAAAGAAAGAACAAATTTAATCATTTAGTCACCTCAGAGGAAGATAACATAGCCAATGTTCCTCTCAGACTAAAATCTGGTTTGTATTTTGTGAGGGAACAGGGGAGCATGCAGTGCCTCCTTATATTTAATTAGATAATTTAATTAGATACTTTTTTCATCAGTCACATTTGATTTTCTTTATTGTAGAGAGGTTTTGATACCAATTTTCCTTTCCAAAACAAACATAAAAACATAGTTTGTGAATAGTATCATCATAAGGTGTATGAATTGCTCTGAACTTTAAAACATTCCACTTAGAAATCTTCAAGAATTGCACTCAGAAATGTGCCCATGCCTTTTTATAGAGGGGAGTTCTGAGTGTTAAAATCCACAAATTGTGTCCTTAAATTTCTGCAGATTGTATGAAGTAACGCTGAATTACAACAAAGGTGAAATCCTATTTTATGGAATTCAGTGGTTGGGTAGAGGTGTTTGTGAGATTTTCAATTTTTTTTAAAGCATTATTTTCCCTCTTTTATAAACTTTACTAGGCTAGAGTTTACAGACTGGTAGAACTGCCTTTACTCTCGATTACTTTATTATTTTTAGGGGTTTTTTGGTGGAAAAAGACTAATATAATCCGGGCCTGACTCTTCTTTCATGTTATATAAGCTTTGCTAAGGAACAGTCTCCCAGACTCCAAAGTCACTTTCCTAAGGAAATGAGGGTCTTCAAATGACCCTGAGTTTCCCTGGCGTTCAGTTCATTCACCGCTTTTGAACATGAGTGTGTTTCAACACAGAAACCATATGTTTTGGTGTCCCCTCTTTACAAAAGGGCAGAGAAGGAGGGTTGTGAAGGAAATCAGATGATGGACTTCTTCAGGCTCTTTTGTCTTTGAATACATACCACCCACATTAGGTCTGAGAGCAACAAAGGTAGAGCCATGTCCTCCTTCTCCACAGGGCTTTACTGGAGCTTTGATCCCTTGCCCATGACTGTCTGGAACTGAGAACCACACCTCACTACAAGTCTTTGCTGCTGTAAACACAGAAGGAAATCTTGTTCCTCTTGCCAAGATTTCTCCTCTTAGGGAATAAGGGTGCCATTGGAAAAGTAAGTACTGTAGGCTGCAAGAATATGCGGCACTGTTACTGGGAGACAATGGACCCGAACGCAGACAGAACACAGGACCGAGTTTCTGTGGATGCATAATTCTACAAAGCATTTTCTAAACTATGTAGAAGGGTGAGGTAGTAGTCTGTCTACGTACATCTTGTAGGGTGGTGGAAAAAAAAGTGTATCTCAGTTCGTGATTTAGAATGAAAAGCTAAAGGAAAAGTTGAAACTGGGAGAAAGAGAAGCAGTTTCAAGGAATCTTATCAGATGGAAAATCTTATTATATAATTTTTGATTTAAGCTCTTCTTATTTTAGGTCTTTTCCTAATGGTCATAAACTGCATACACCATCAGGTTTGTGCTGTCAGAAAGGAACATGCTTCCTTCTCACTTATGCCATGAGAATGGACAGTGAAGGGGAAATCAGGTGGCTGCTGGCTCAGATCCCACAGAAGAAATGTTGGATGAATTTGGTACACCCTTCTCTGAGCTCTGAGACTGGTCCCATTTCCAGTAATCAGTCTGCGAAGATCAGGAGCACAGCCCAACCCAAACATGGGACTTTTTTGTAGGATGACTTGGACTTTTTTGTAGGATAACTTGGACTTTGTAAGTGCGTCCTGTTCATTTAATGATGTTATAAAAACCAGACAATATCCAGAAAGCACTTTCCATATTCAATCGGTGTCTGGTAAGATGGAACAAATCAGAAAACGCAAGAGAGTCAGTCAAGCATGAACCTGGGAATGAAGACTACATCTTCATTCATGCATATTAAATCCATTTGCAAACCTGTTGTGGTATGCAATAGATGGATTCCTTCTAAATCAACCCAAACTGTATGTTCCACTCCATACATAAAGTTTTCCAACACGTAACAGATTGTTTTGTTTACTTAGTATCCAAGATAAAGGACATTCAGAAAGCTTTGGAAATGCAGGTAGAGGGAATTTTTTTTTCTAGACAAAATAGAACTCCAGAACTGCACTGACCAAAAATACAGCAGCCTCAACACCACATGATTTATTCTTTTGGGGCCAAATTGCGCATTAATATGGACACTGTGAGTGAGACACCAGCAGCCTTCTCTCATGCATATCTTAGCAGCAGAATTTGATGCTACTAATGTTTATATCCCTCTTATACACAAATTTTTCCATGATCATGGCTAATTAAATAGACCCTGCTTGACAATAAAAATGCATGTGAACATGTTGGAAAACAGTGTATGCACTTTATACTACATGAGAGGCTAGAGAACAAGGTGACATTTTTGGAAACTGAATTTCAAAGGATGTGGGAATAACACAGACCATCTGTGTAGTCACTTCTTTTTCTGTTGAAAACATGGAATTTACAAACAGGAAAAAGTTATTTGGCCCAGCATGTCTGCTTTTTTTGGTGTACCTTAATCCCACTTCCCTGTGTTTTCACTCTATGACTTGACCCCTTTTCTGCTGAAGAAGGAAATATGAGGCTCTCTTGAACTCATTTATGCTTCTCAGCCTCAGTCTTCTCTTCAATTATTTATTCCATATATTGAGAGCCCTCTCAATGTAGCACCTCCTCCTGAGTTTCCTTGGTTTAGTTTATGTTTCCACCAGATTTTGACCTCTCTGTGTGAGTAATTTGCAGATTAAAAATGCTGGGTTTTACAAATATAAAACTTTTCATACCAAGCAACACCATAATTTTTTTTATTAAAGCAGGGAATATAGTAACAGTGATAATGTGGAATTTTAACAACATTGCAATTTTTTTTTTCAAAGGAGGGAAATGATGAATTAGAAAATTCTGATATTTTTACAAATACCAAATTTCTTGAATTACCATGTATCAAAGTCATCATGAGGAAATTTAGATTTCTAAAAATCAGATGTCCAGGTCTGGGCTCATCATGATGAGTTCCCTCAGCTAATGAATAGAATGGTTTGTAGGACCCATTGTGGACATATTTTACTAGGAAATGAATTGCCCTGTAGGTGCTTATGTGCTTCCATTGCTTGCGAAAGAAACCTGTGGATTCTTACTCAGAGTCAGACAACAAATTCTAGATGACTTAATTACAGCTAATTCCATACCATGCTCCACAAAAAAAAAAAAGTAATTTGAAATAATAGGATTCAGAGATGTAGGTTTTCATTGTGACTCCCAATTCATTGCCTTATCCACTGGACCACTAAGACAGAAAACGTCACTGCTGTAAAAGCAACAGCAACTGAAGAAGCTTCTGTTTCAGTTTCATTAAATATTGCTGAAGAAGTCAGGCATGTGACTTCTCCCTGCTGGGTAACATGGTGAATCTAAATCTGAAGGTCTGTAGCCACTGACTGAGAAATGTGGCTGACAAGAAAACCAAACAGCTCTTAGATCATAAACATTTTGAGGCCACTGCTAAAAGGAGGTATGTCAGAAAATTCTATCACTGCTTGAGGGGCTAAGATGCTGAGCTCTTTGTGGGATGAAGGGTTTTGTTAGGAATGTAAAACTCAGGGCAAGGCATGACTTTCAGCAGAAGATGTGGAAGGCAGGAAAAGCAAAAAAGACAGACCATTCTTCTCTGTATACTGATGCAGCTAGTGACCTGGAGATCAAAAAGTACATTGCAAAGTAAGAACTGTTGAAATACCACTCAAATAACGAGTAGTGTCATTGCCCTTTCTTCTTGGTAGGTAGCCCCTAGATGCAGGAGAGAAGCAGGAGGAGAAGAAATATTTTTCAGTCACATAAAGAATTGAGCTCCCCTTAGGTTTTTTATAGAATATTTTGTTCAAATATTTCTGCATTTGTAATTTTCTTTCCATAACATTATTCTGTTAGTCCTAATAATAATTTTTTCATTTATGTCTGTATTTTGGGAAACGCTTGATAAAGAAAGACCCTTACATGACCATTGCACAGGGACTTTTTACAAGGGAAAATAGTGAAAGGACAAGGGGTAATGACATTAAACTAGAAGTGGGTAGGTTTACACTAGATTTTAGGAAGATATTCTTTACTGTGAGAGTAGTGAGGCACTAGGACAGCTTGCCCAGAGATGCTGTGGATGCCCCATCCCTGGAAGTGTTCAGGGCCAGGTTAGATGGGACTTTGAGCAACCTTGGTTAGTGGACTGTGTCCTTGTCCATGGCAGGGGTTAGGACTACATGATCTTTAAGATCCCTTTTGACTCAAACCATTCTCTGATGCCATGATTTCATGATTTCAAAGTTACTGAATCCAGTAACTTTGCTTTTGCAAAGGATTTATAAATCTACTTACTGTGACTCCACAGACTTATGGATGCATGGAATATCATATAGCTTTGTTATCCCAGGAAAATGATCGATTCATTTATAATGAGTGGTGGGAGACTGGACCAGTTGGTCAGATTGTGGCTGGGCTCCCTCCACACTGGCAAAACACCTCACAAGGTCACGATGGAGATTTTTCTTAGTCCAACTCTTCTTTTTCATTGATTTTCCACGGTTGTCTTCCCAGAATAGCTTTGTCCTCTCCCCATGCTTGGCACTATAACCTAGAAAGGTCCTAGCAACCCATATCATTCTCAGGTGTGTGATCCAACTCTGCTGTGCAGCATCACTTAGGTCCAGAATAGAGAGAAATTAAACAGTGCTGGAGAAATATTTTGAGGCCTTGCTCAAAATTCATGTAAGTAATGTACTATAAAATATGTATTTTAATATGTGGTCTATTTACCACTTAGGCCAAGAAACATACAAAAAAAATTGACTCATTTAAACCCTTGTAGTTTGCCAAAATACGAGATTATTTCATGTCCAAAGGTATGGATACCCTTGGGGAGCTAGGTAAATGTACATAAATCAATATGAGAGGCCATTATTGCAGAGAAAACAGTGGTGTGAAACACTGGGCGTACAACTGGGACAGTTCTTGGCAGATATTATATTTAATAACAATGCTCTCAGTAGAGAAATGTAAGTTTTAGGCTATTGGCACTGCACATTACATCTAACATAAGTGATACATTATTAAACCAGAGTTCTGTTTTATCGGACTGTAAAGTTCATTCAAACTGAGCATGCTTCCTCTCCTTGCTTGTCATGAGCTTTAGGTACATATGCCAGCACAGTCATGGGGGCCAATATTTGATGTGCCATTTTGATACTTTTATAGAGAGGGGAAACTATATGTAATTTACATGAATTCATAGTTCCTACTGCAAGCTGTAAAAAAAAATATTCTGGGCTGTGTTTGAATTTTTTTTTATGGGTATGTTTGCCAGATTGTAGCAAGGCATATGTGCTATGGAGGGAAAAATTCACAGCTTGAAAAAAGTCAGCATCTGAGTGGGTTTTATTCCCCCCTCAAAAGTAAACAGTTTTCACAATTAACCCCAGTGCTCTGTTTATACATCAACTAAAATGTGGAGAGTACACACAGTTGTTCTCATTAATTTGTGATAAGCAATACTGACTTAAAACATTAAGCTATGGTTTATGCATTACCAAGTCTTGAATTCAATGGGAAGCATATGCAGAAACAGATTTTCGGTCTTTCTCTATGACGAAAGAGGTGGGAAGCCACGGAATAAATACATTCAGATTTATCTGTTACATTGGGGTTTCCTCCTCTCTTTCTCAGTGTCCCTTGACAATACAGACCCATAAAACAGATCATACTTCTAAATTGCCTCTTCCACTTGATATTAATCAACAAATTTACTGCAAGGTAGAGAAACCCTGTAGACAAATATGCACATAAAATATTTCGCTACTACCTCATGGATATGGAAAGCAAACAAGCCCTCACAGCATATCTTGACAGTCGATATGTTGTAATAGCTTAGAATTTGCAAACATTAATGACTTTTCTAGGAAATGCCTTGCCTGCAACCCTTCGTCAAGTATATATGGCTTTAGGTTTAATGTAATGCAATGAATATAGGCATTTAAATGACTCTTTAACATGGCATTCTGTATTTTTTTTTTGTTTCAAAGGAAGAGAAAAACGTATAACTTGTCTATTCCAATTAGGTGATTTTAGAGTATTGAAATTCACAACATTTTTCTCTTAAAAAGTGACAACGATGCCATAAAAAATATGACTAATGAGGTAACATACAGGTAATAAGCTAGAGTCTGGATATGTATTGTTGTGTATCTAAAGATAGATGCTCTTTATGTCTTTATTTTGTTGCTAAATGTGAGATAATTTTCAAAAATAAGACCGTGATGTACTCAGTGGTCATGGAAATCAGACCAATAATTTGTCACTCAGGTGCTCTGGAGCTTATATCAGGTTACATGTTTCTAAAAATGAGACTAATGGAAAAATTATAAAAGTCACCTGTAAAGTCTGAAGCAGGAAGACAGAGAATTTTATCTAGACATGTACTATTACTGCCACAAAACTTAATCTAGTCATTTACAGAACTTCATCACTTGATTTTCATTCACCTGACAGAAGTGAGACTTATTTAGCAATAAATGATGACTTACTGGCCACTTCCACCGTATCAGTCTTCAATATACATACACAGTGTTGCCCTCTGCAGAGCTATTATTTGCCAAAAGCTGCCACATACATTATCTGAGAAACTATCCAGTTTTTCCTTTCAGGTTAGCTGAGTCTGAATAGAAATAATCATGAAGTGACAAGTATGGCTAAAGCATGCTTTTCCCAAGTGCATGCTGGCCTGTCAAGCGCTGTCCTTTGGCTGTGCTCTTCCACTCATGCCTGTTAATACAACCTGCCCTCAGTGCAGATCGAGTGTGTGTGTGTGTGTACAATCCTCCCAGAGAATCGTCTTCCAAGGTTTGTACCCTTGGATCTACTCAGCATCTGCTGGTGTGAGTGGCAAAACACTTTTTGACTTTAAAAAAATGATACCAGAACTGAAGTTTAAGCATTAAATGCTGAGAACAGAGAGGTACATATGAATGAAGAATAGTTGAGTGATAGGTAGGGTGGTGATACCTTCCCTGCCTTCTCTCAGCTCAAGCAACGTAGCCAAAGTTCCCAGCCAACATGAGTCTCTAGCACGAGGCAGATTGCTCACCTTGCACAGAGCTCACACCTTGCAAAGCTGGAGTGAAGTAGAAATGAGTATCAGGTCAATAATATTTTTAGGTCAACTCTAATGGTTAAGAGGCCCACTCTGAGTTGAAGTCTCCAGAAACACAGAGGTAAAGAAAGCATTAGTTGTAATGATGAAGAGAGTTTTCCATCAAAAAGGAAGTTAATCAGAAATGTATTTCTCATAATAGCATCTTCTGAAGTAATAGAGGTTTTTCATTGTTTTCAGTTAAGCTTAGACAAAAGACACAATGCAGCTATTTCAGTCCCTGGAAAAGTACCAAAGACCACATAAAAGCAAAGAATGAGTGAAATGTTTTAAAAACAGACTTCAGGAGGATGTAAAAGTATAGAAGAGTTACTGGTAAAAGGAAAGAGCATCTTACAGTTTAAGGAACAGTCTCTGACAAGAGCTCTAAGCAGGATCTGAAACCAAAACTTGGGTAAGGACTCTTTGGAGAGTAAAAGCTACAGTTTGATTAGCAATTAAAATATTTTAATATGTGTGTCAGCATAGACTCTCTTTCAAGTAGGTTGATAGTGCTCTGATAGACTGCACACAATTGCAAATGCAAAAGACCACAACAGGGTGGAGGCAGAAGGATCTGAGAAGTTCAGAGATGGCATCCAGAAAACCCTACCCAAAGAGCTCCATGCAAAAAACCAAACATTTGGGAAACAATGCAAATTTACATCACTGCTGGAACAAGTGAATGGTTGAGTCAAGACAAAGGTATTGGCTCTGGCATTGCTACCTTAGGGAATTTACCCATAGCAAAAGCAGGCAGTGTTGCAGGGGGTGATGACTGATGTCTCAGCCTAAAACAACTCATGTACCCATAACTTTAAGGTAGCACGAGGTAGCACAGTGCACAAAATGGGGTCCTAATATTGTATGGAAAACAGAGGGTAACAAAAAAAGGAACAAATTCACCCTAAAAAAAATTTGATCAAACACATAATGTGTTTGATTTTTTTTTTTCTTTTTTATTTTCTATACCCCAGATAAAAATGTAACATTTGAAAAGAGATTTTTGGAAGAGATACAGAGACTTCAGATATGCATTCTAGTGTCTGGGCAGGGAATAAAAGTTGAAAGATAGAACATCACTACGAGTGCGGTAAAAATCTTGTTTGAGCTCAGATGAAATCTGGATAATGATTTCTAGATATAAAGTTGAATTTTAGACATGGCAGGAAACACCTGAAGTGACCAGTCAAAGATGTCACGGACAGTGCATTCTGAAACTTTATTGTCACTGTAAGGGGTCAGTCTTGGAACTGGGTGAGATATTTGTGTAGACAAACAGGTTTTAGGTGAAAACAGTGGAAAAAAGCTCATGAAACTTAGGTAGAGGTAAAAGAAATGTAAGAGAAAGTCCAGAGATATTTTAGAGTGTCCTTAGAAGAATATTAGGGAAAGTTTTATTTCATAGGCAAAACCATAGGTCATGTTGAGAGAAAAAGCACATTTTGGTAGATAGTTTGGAATAGATTAATTTATTTTGCCTGCGAAAAATTGTCCTGGACAATGATTCTAGGTTTTTTACATGAAGTTACTTAAAAAAATAAAAATCTTAATATACACTTATGCACAATTTATTAACTTTTCCCGAAGTGACAGGCTTTACATGATAGTGAAAATTTTTTCAGTGGATTTAAGCAGTTTGCAATGAACTACAGACTTTAAATATTGCCATCTAAACATTGTAATTTACAATGACAACTGATAAAGGTTTTTGAATCAGGTTCTAATAAGACATTCAGTTAAAATACCTGCCCACATGGCACATACCCTGTGTACTTAGCTTCAGTCAAAAGAAGTGCTGCACAGCTGGACACTGATGTCAGAATCCTCAGGAGCTGCTGACAGAAAAAGAAAAGCAAAATAAGAAGAAACTCTGTGCAATTTGATATCTCAAGTGCTACTTGTCTCCAGAAAATGATGCAATGCCTATCTAGGATAGCAAATATAGCTTACAAACAGCAGGGATGTTGCAGGATGTGGCTTGTGCATTTTAGGTTGACTCTCCTAGCAGAAACAAGTTATGGACCCATTTGCCAATCTCAGACAGTAGGAATATAAATGTCATTATGGGTGTCATTTGCCCAGGAGTGTCTGAGATGGCAAAAGCTTCAATAGGCAGAGAGAGTTGGTCGCCCATTTCAACTAGGATAACACATTCACTGTTTTCTGATGACAAAGGTGCCTGTATTCCAGGGTAAATGTACCTGACAACACTTTCCTCAAAGTCTAACCAAACACCTTTAAGCAATGTTAACATATTAATCACAAATATTTGCAATACTGTGTGGGACTAACAGTATTAATCCTTAAAAGTGGCCCATCTCACAGAATGAGATGCAATAAGGAAGAAGACTTTCCACAAAAAATTTTCTACTAGCAACTTCTGCTAATGGAGGTACATTGTTGGCCCTCGCTTCAGCCATTTGAATTTCACTCTTTATGATTTTTAATTTAAATAAACCCAGTCATCTGCTGCCCTCTTGTTTACAGCAAGACCTTGCTAAGTGTGTAGATAACAGCTCAGTAAGAGATCCTTCTGTTAAATGTGCTTTGTATACACATGGGTAGGTCTCCTTCAAGTTGCCCAATTTAATTTACTCCACAGTACAGTAATTCAATCTGATCCCCATTTAGTTACAGTGCTTGTCAGTGTACCATTGACAGTATTTCCATGTTTGTCGGAATTCCTGCTAATCTACTCATATAGTGCCTCACACATTTACTGAAGCTGCCTTTTCAATAAGACTTGATAGACTGTACCTTTGGGAATGCTTGGATTTATGAAGACTGTTGTTCAGACTGGATTTATGAAGACTGTTGTTCTTTGCTTATTTATCTTAATTCCTAAGGTATTTAGAAATCAAGGTTTTATTTTAGGATCACACATCTTTGTTATGGTGAAGTTGTTATTCTTACTTTATGAAAGCTGTGAAGAACCATTTGGGCAAGAGCTAGAATTGTTCATACATTTATCTTTGATCTGTTACTTTATTGGTAAAGAATGAGTTATTAGTACTCATAAGTCATAGGACTGCCCATCATTTCTGATAAAAAAAGATAGAATAGGACCCAGTGGAACTATTAATTTGACCTTAAAGGCTTAGTTTTTCCAAGAATTTGATATGTCTCGGCCTGTCACTAAAGCAGCATGTGTGAATCTTGGAAGTGGATTTGCTTCACCTGTCCTGTAATCTTCATCGGTCCTACAAGTATATCCAGCCCACAAAACACTGCTGCAATATTTATAGAGCTCTCCAAATTCATGCAATCTATTTTCTGCAACTGTGCATGCAATTATGAGGTTCAAGGAGTGCACTAGTCTTACTAAGGAAATACATTCTTTTAAGTTGGGATAGTGATATCCTTTTGGTAATTTTTTGTTGTCAATAGACTACATGTAATATAGGAAATATATGGCTAAACTCTGCATCCTCCTGGGGTGCATGATCATACAGACAAAGCAAAAATGCTAGTTAAGCAACATATATTGTATGTACATTTTTGGAGATGCTGCAATAATCTTATATTTGAATCCAGAATATGATATATGGGTATGAATGGGAGGGGAACCAAATCAAGGTAAAACTCAACAGCTGTATCTCTGTCAACTTAGAACAACTGAATCAGGAAAAATGGAAATATTATGATCTGGGAAAGATGGCACATATGGTAACCACATGGTTAAAAAATATGAGCTAACATGTTTTATCAGAGTTTGCTAAGCAGTTTTTTGAGAGTTTTTTCTCTTTTTGAACACCTCATGATTCTTTCACCCTCTTTTGAGTTGGAAAAGACAATTACTTCAGTGACTGAATGGAGACAGTAGCGGTCAAATTAGTAGTTGTCCACCCAGTGAGAATTTCTAAGATGTAAACATTTTTCACAAAGTCAAAACCTGAAATTTCAAGCTGGGATAATTTTCATATTTTCTTACTAATAAACATTATAAAATGTATTATTTTGTTGTAAATCTTCTCCTTCTTTCTTTTTTATTTTAAAAGAATAAATATTTAGAACAACTACCCAAATTCATTGATATCCAACTATAAGACTTTTAAAATATATAGGTATCAAAACTGGAGCCAATGTAGCATTTTTTTAACTTCAGGGTTTTTTTTCTAATTCAGTTTGGTTTTACATATCTTGTGAGTACACTCTCAGACGATAAACAAAAAACTATGAATAAATAAATCACAAAGAAATAGGTCATCCAAGGAATTGCAAAATTAACATAGCCCCCTACCTTGAAGAAATTAGCAAAGCAATTGAAATCCTGAAGAATCCTAAGGCTCCTGGATCCAGTAGACACATATAATTTTGCATAGATGAATCATATTTAAATATGGAGTTAATTACACAAATTCTTTAGTGACATATGGAAAGCTGAATGGTAATTATAGTTCATTACTATCTACATCAGTAAAGGCAACAATTCAGATTTGGCAATTACCCCTCACATCAGCATGCACAGTGTCTGGCAGCCTGAGCAAACATAAGATCTCACCATTGGCTGCACAACCCCATCAGCTGCAAATTATCTAAGTGTTGTGTGATCTGAGGCGCAAATAAAGTACAGCTGACGGCCTATTTGTAGTTAGCAGTTGCAGGGCAAACAGCACTGGATTCCTAATATTGCCCTTAGTACATTGGGGAAACCATTAAATGATGTCAGGAGAACTGGAGTCTGGCTATTGTCACCCAATCTGTAATTCCAAACCAGTCCCTAATCTATTACAATCATAATTGACATTCGCGTGACCAAACGCAGAACTTTATGCTACAGAATCAGTCAACATGGACCTGTTGGAGCAAGTCCAGAGGAGGGTCACAAAATTGATAAGAGGCCTGGAGCACTTCCTTTACAAAGACAGGCTGAGAAAGTTTGGGCTGTTCAACCTGGAGAAGAGAAAGTTGTGTGGAGACCTCACAGCAACCTTCCAGTATCTGAAGGGGGCCTACATGGATGTCGGAGAGGGACTCTGTCAGGAATTGTAGTGACAGGACAAGGAGTAATGGGTAAAAATTGAAAGAGAGGAAATTTAGGCTGGCTATTAGGAAAAAATTCTTTTCTGTGATGGTGGTGAGACATTGGAACAGGTTGCCCGGGGAGACTGTGGATGCCCCAATCCTGGCAGTGGTCAAGGACAGGTTGGATGGGGCTTTGAGCAACCTGGTCTGGTGGGAGGTGCACCTGTCCATGGCAGGGGGATGTTGGGACTAGATGATCTTTAAGGTCCCTCCCAACCCTCAACATTCTATGATTCTGTGAATATAGTTATTGGAGGATAGGGTGATGTCAACCTAACCTGCTCTAAACATCAGCTTAGACATACGATGAATAATCTTTCAGCTTCACTGACTGCATTTACTAGACAAAATGTTACTATTAAAGGAACATAAAATGTGCTTTTATGATGTGTATTTTGGGTCATCATACATGTATTTTTGTGTGCTTCTCCTGCTACCTGTGATATGAAACACAGTTGTGTGACAGTTCAACAGCTATGCCCTATCAATAGGATCCCAGCATGAGATCTCGGTTCTGAAATGAAGATACACTTGTAGTTATCTGGAAACTTGATGGTCTTAGCAGTTGCAACAGCAAACCATTAGGTATGATCTGTTATGTGCCAAGGAATACTTTGAAAAGATCATACAAGGGGAAACATGCCATTGACTAAGGCAGTTAATTTGGGAACAGAGACACACAAAACCATGATGACAGAAGAGTAAATCAAGGCTGCATGTACTAAACAGCAAGAGGAACCAAGAAGTAAATGTGACAGCATATTGTTGCAAGCTATCAACTCATTTTATCTATTGACAGTAAATTTTTGAAAGATGCTTATTCATCCAGTAGCTGACAGATGGCATTAACTCAGCTTGCACATCTTTTGGATTTAGAAGCAAATCAGAATCAAACTTCAGACTGAATTAAACACTTCAAAAACCCTCTTGCTGTTGGGATACATACAATATATATTTAGTATCAATAATATACATGGATCCTAGACAAATTGCACCTGTAGTTTTTGTATTTCCTATTGCATACTAGATGATATCACAACTTAGAGATTACAGTTATTCAGAAAAACTGAATTCACACTCACTGTAGCAAAGCTGTGGTGGGACAGTCATACAGATAGAGCACCAAAATGCCAAAGTCATTGCTGCATGATCCACTGAGAAAGAAAACACAGAATTAAAGGGAATATATGAAGATTTCTGCTCCAGAACACAAGCCTTAACAAAAGGACACAAGCCTTAATATAAACTGGGAGTCAGTACCTGGGAAATGGCAGCAAGTAGACTGCATCAGCACAGATAAGACAAACTTGAAGTAGCTGATATTGAAAATGCAAATCAAGAAAGAGTGGTGAAACTTGTTTTTCAGCTGGTAAGGAACTCAAAGGAAAGCAATCCCAGTGGCTTTTGTGAGTGTTTTTTCTGTGTCTGCATGCTAACTCAACAGAAGGTGTTGGGGTATTTAGTGATTGTATGTCAGATTACAGACAAAATGACCATTAGCTTGTAAAGGATTTTTGACTTTCCCCAATTCACCCTTTTTGTGCATAGCCCAAGTCACTGGATGCCCATCTCTGAAAGCTTTGGGCTCACCAGTGAAATTCCCACTGCAGGCTGCATAAAGCCATGCATGTCTTTAACTGCATTTAGGTTGTTAATCCAAATAAATTCTCCACGAAAACGTGTTAGATACTGTAACAAATTGTTACCTGTTGCAATGAGCTCATATGAGATTTGCTGTTGTATATATCATACAACCTTTGATGCCACCATGTTGTCATCAATACAAAATCACAAAAAAGGATTTCAGCAGGTTTACAAAGTTTTTAGTGGGATGGATGCATAATTGTCAAAGTATGAATTGTCCCTATCAAGAGAAAATAAGGAGAACTTAAAAAAGGGGCAAAGGTTTCATCAACTTCAGAGGTTCCAGTGTCCTCTGATTGCACATGTAGCTGATGAGGAAAAGACTTTTTTAATTAATTGGCTATTTTTAATGATATATTAAAGTCTGAATTGCCACACTGCCACTAATTGCAACACATAATGTAAATGGCAAGTTTGGGTTCCAATAAATCCCACTTTTCCAGGGAGGGGGTATGTATTAGAAAAACTTCTGACTTGTTCTGTTTGGTCAAAGCTTTTGGGTTCACATAATATCTTGCTTGTTCTTTAAGGAATGTATTTTTCTACACTTGGACATTCTGTGTTACAGATGGTTATTAATAACAAATCACTGCTCTCTGGAGCTCAAGAAATATTTCAACCCAGAACATCCACTTTGCCCTTCAAAAGACAAATTTTCGCTCAATAGTAAACATCCAAAATAAGAGCATAATTGAATGAAATGCAAAGGAATTATTTATGTAATGGAGACATCTTGTTCTCATAAAATATTGAATAAGAAATAGCTGACAACCTGTTGAATTTTCCTAAGGCTGTGCTGAATTTCTCTTTATCAACTTGATATATGATTTATGAAAGCAGAAGCATCAGGGTAAAAATGATAAGAGGACCAGGATTGCATACTAATAAAGAAACTTCAGTGAAGCCAATATTTAAAAGTTATAAATTAGGTCAAACTATTCTCAGTTTTGTTGTTGACATTCATTTTTTTCAGTGCTTCAGACATAAAATTGCAGGTATATTTTTTCCCCAAGCTGGTACTAAAAAAACCCCAATGCCCCTGAAATAAAAGTTAGGTTTTTTCTGTACTTGTTTGGTGGTTCAAGATGCCAAAGGGTTAGACTGAGCTCCATGTGAATGTTTCCCCTTCACTTCTATTTCTCCTCAATTTCATCTACAGAAATGCTGTCTGTAAGTTGTCACAGTACTACCTCTGAGCTCAAAACAATGATCTGATAAAAAGTTCCAGCCTAAGCAAAACCAAATGTAGATCTCAGAATATGTGAACATTGGGACATCAGCATTTGGAACTGCCCAAATAAAATTTAAATCAGTACAGTATTAGAAGAGTAGGGAGACCTTTAAAATTTGACATATATAATGTTTGTAAACCCTCTTGCACTTTGATTTTCAGAATGCTGCATTTCACTGCATATTTTACCAATATCCTTTCATGTGTTTGCTGATCTGGCTTGGGAGAAAAGTCTCTGTCCTAATGCATAACGTAAAATGTTTTGGTTCAGGAATTCATACCACAGTAACCAACAATCTTCATGATTTAAAAGCAAGTTCCAAAGAAATAAAACCTCTCCATTTTAGAAGAAACTTCAAAGGATTTTGTGACCTCAGGCCAGTTAATTTCTACTGGCAAAACAAGTTGGAGGTAAGTGAGTGATATTGACTGGTCTTTTCAAGAGTTATTTCTTCTTGCTGGGCATCTATCTGCTACTCTGTGTTTCTGTATATTACTGTAAGAGGAAATGTATTCTTTTTAAAGAGAAGTAATATACAAGGGTGAATGCCATCTGTGCTTTAAGGGTTGCATAGGTGAGAAAACAAGAGAATAAGGAGCTCATCCTATTGTTCTGGTTATAGTTGGAGCTGGATGGCAATGTGTTGGCTGAAGCTTTGTTAGAGTGGACACGAACCCGGCAGAGTGATGGTGGACTGGAGGAAACAAAGGCTGATGAAGATGATGGATTTCCCAGGGGGTTTTATTTGAGAAAATCCCTATGATTAATAACAAAAGCGCACAGCCTAGCTTCAGCTATGAACAATCACTTGCTATCAGATGGTAGTAGAAAAGTAGAATATTTTTTCCCATCAAGGCATTTTCAAGAGGTAGCATTTGTTTCTTACAGCTCTGAACTTTGCTACTCGCTGTGATACACTCTATCAGCAGATTTTAAAAACCACATGGTGCCCAAAGAAGATGTAGGGGCTCAGGAGGATGCAGTTTATTGTCCTGTGCCTCTCAAACAGAGCACCCGGGAGAACAGAAAAGGTATTGATGCAGAATGGTACCAGAGAGCTCATTTTTCCCTGTCAAGAAAGGCAATAATCCCTTGGACATGAACCTGTATAAAAGGGGTCTTTTCTTACTGGTACTTTAGCATTTCATAGAGGTGTTTGATCTGGACTCCTGTCAAGTACGAAACCAAAGTTCTGTGAGCAAGTTACTCTCAACAGAAGTTTTTTGACTCTTCAATTTTCTCTCTCTACAGACCTGATGACCTTTTAATAGCCACAAATGGTCTGAGGCTCCTTAAGGGGAAAACCAGAAGATATGTTTCTAGTTGTTGCTAAAATGTCCTCCTTTGAAATTTTTTTTGCTACCTGTAGTAGCTTGCTGAGCTTTTAATGCTTCTGGATGGTCTGTCTGCAAGAAATAAAATGAACAGCCAAGACATGAATCACTATCACTTTTGTGAACTATCTTTTGGGATACCTTTTCTGTGTAGAGAAACACAAATGAATAAAATAATTGCACGTGCTACTTAAAACCTCACATTGGATTTACCGCTGAATAATTTAGCAAAGGGGTGACAGAGTAAATACTGGGACATTTCAAACTGAGTAACTAATTGCCCATGTTGTGCTGACAGCTTGCCTCCACTGTGCATAAAAATATAAAGCTTGGATAAAAGGACTCAAAAACACTCAGGCTTTATTTCATGACTATATTACATTATAACTGTATTACTTTCTAATCAGCAAATGAAAAAAGTAAATATTTAAGGCTTTGAATATAGATATTTTTATAGAGTAAGATAATGAACTGAATGAATAAAAGTCCTGCACACAATGCAGCAGCAGTGGCATAAAGAGAAACAAGATTCTCCTTCCTCAACAAAGGGGAACCCTCACTTTCCTGTGCCCTGGCTCTTCCCTGCATTGTGTGACAACCTGTAACACTGCCAGATATCTAGAAGATTTTATGAACTTTAGGGATATGTGGAACTTGATATTGACCTCTTTACCATGTGATAAGCACAGCATTGCTGAGGAAGGAGCTTCATTTAATGGTAGCTTTTCTTCTGGAGCAAAGAAAACAAAGGGAGGGACTGTGAAGCCATACAGATAGCAAGCACAGAAGCCATGAAAAAATTACATGTATGAGAAATTTACCAGAAAACGATGCTGTCAGTTGCTGCCTTTGGTTCTTAACAAAAAATCCCACTGATGTGCAAGCTAAAAAGCTAGCAGTCCATTCATCTTGAAGAATTGGAAGAGGAATGCTTTAAAGTACATAAAGTGCTCTGAGCTCCTCAGCTGGGCTGGAATGGTGAGGTTGGTGTATTTTGGTTTTGTCCTTCTACCTACTCCTGGAAACTAAACTATGAAGAAGCATAAGAGAATACGAACTACTTCTGCTGTTAGGTTGAGCAAAAGCTGGGCCAGATCTCAAACACGAAATGAAACAAATCAGTATCTGTGTCTCAGACTGATTGCTGAACAGGAGCAAAATGGGACCCTGAAGGGAAAAATAGAGCTGTTCAATAACTCACTATTTCAGTCTGAAGCTTATAGAAGGTAAATAGCATCCTGACATTGAGGTCATAGCAGGGGACAAAAATGCTACAAGAAATCAAGAAAGGCATGTTAAATCAGAGTCCACAAACCAGCAAGATGCTATGTGGGCTGTGGTTTCCAACAGAAGTCAAAGCAATGTCAACATTTGAAAAACAGGCTGCACTGTCTCACCTTGGAAGTTTGCAGCATCATGCAGAAAGTCTTGGCAAGAAGGTACCTCTGTTGAGGAAATCTCAGGTAAATTGTAAAAAGGTTTGTCATCTTTTAAGGAAGTGGGGTGGTCCTGACAGAACGCAGGACAGTGAGAGAAGCACTGGTCTCTTGGATTTACACACCCTGAATGCTGAGCTGGAAAATAAATGAGGCCAGTTTGTTTGGAGTTCAGAGTAATACGCAGAAGAAATACTGGAGCCTTTGATCAATTTGATAAAGAAGACACTAACCCTTTGCTCTTCTCCAGGCTCATGTTGTTCTCTGGAATGAGGACCCTACTTGACCTAGATCAAAGCAGTTTTAGTTTTATGGAGCAAAATGGACATCTTGAAGGATGCAGCTGAGCTACTATAGTTTTCCCAAAGAAAATTTATGCTCTTTATTTTATGCTCACTTTATGCTCACTTTCTTCAATCTTTACCACCTAAGAATGTGATAAAATAATAGTAAGCATAGCATCTAGCCATAAACAGGGCTTTTCCATGCTACAGTGATGAATGGAAATACCTGCACAACATTTATTGCTGCTGAGCTAAGCCCAGCTTCAGGAGTGATTTAATGATGGATTAAAAAGATAGATTAATTGATAGATAAAAATAATTTATTTGGTGACTTGTGCCATGGACCTAATGGAAAAATACCCATCAGTTCATTATTTCTTGATTTTCTATAGCACTTGCCTTCAATAATTTAATTGTCTCCTATGAATGAAATGAGAACAATAGAAATGCCCTAGTATACAAATTTGCATTGTCAACCCCATATTTAAGTTTGCATGGAAAATTCATGTTACACTGACTCCTAAAGAGAGGTCTTCATGAGATGTAGTAAGTATATAAAAGAGAAACCATTTGCAGAACAATTTTTACTATATTAGCAAGAAGTGGTTAGTGGCACTTTTTTACTCCTTTATAGTTGCTTTGTTTAATTGTAAGTCAGAGCTAGTATAAAATATAGCAAGATAGTGCAGTGAAGCTATAGCATGTTGGTTTTTAATTAATAATCTTATAAAATATGAATTAGCATGGTTAGCAACTCACTTGAAATCTAATTAACTTGCCATAGCTATCTTGTTAGGTGCCTGCAATACTAAAATATTTTTACAAGGTTAACATATTAATAATATTGTGATTATGCATTTCTGCTCATTTAATTATATTGCAAAGCTTATTCTGTCCTTAGATGAGCATTAAGCATCAATTCAAAGAGCTGTCCTTTAGCAAATCATTTGGTTGCTGACATACAAAATCTGATTTAATTACAAATTCATTATTAAGTACTTTTATACTTAATGCTAATTTCATATTTTACTGTCACGGTACATAAAGGCACCTAAATACCTTTTAGATGTTTTTAAAGAAGGAGGCAAATAGTTGGTTGAGGGAGTAAGGACATTTGGTTAGCTTTCTTATCCTGGAGGGAAAACTAAGACATTTGCTGTTCTAGTTCCACAGTTTGTGACAATCAGGTCTGTAGCTCCTGGTGGAAAGAATCTCTCATTATTAAGGAGAGGCTCGTACTCCAATAAAGCACAAGCAGCAATAGCGTGTCTTGTTCCTGGAAATCTTTTTCTATAGACTTTGTACGAATCAATGAGCATAATCGTACTGTACTTGTCAAGCAGCTGAAATATTTTTTTAAGACATGAAACAAGTTCTTAAGTGAACATGTGGGGCCTTCACACAAGTTGCATGACTCTGAAATAGTCAAGTATCATGTGTGTGACCTTCATAAGGTAATTATTTTAAGGAGTTAAGTTAAATGAGCAGGAATTGATTGTTACTTACTCCTCCTCCTGCCACTGTGAGACTGGTTACAAGGAGTACTCTGCTGTCTCACTGAAATTTTACAGGGATTGTGTATCTCCAAGATTAGAAATGGTAAACCTCATAAACCAAAATTCTACCTTTCCTTGGAATTCCAATGGTAGAACAATTCTTATATTAGAGAGAGGTACCTCACAGCAAAGGTGATCCTCATATTTTTGTTATTAGTTTTTTCAGGGACATCCTGAACAGTACAGCAAATAAAAATATGGTCTAGAACTCACATTCCATAGTCATTAACTGCATTCAATCAACAAGAAGAGAAACCTAGAAGAACTTATCTTTGTGAATTAATGAAGCTGTGCTTGTTTTTCCTCAAGAAAGGATCCTCTATTATTTTGCAATAGATGAATTCGGTCCTCTGACTTACATATGTTCTTGGATTTCAGTGCAGCTTTCCCAATTTGTACCATGGATCATTCATTACTAATTTTTCAGATCTCTATTTCCTATCATAATTTTGCCCCTCATCACACCTCCAAAACTACATTTCCAAATGTATTCCCAGGAAGTGTTAATTTATGAGCATGTATATAAAAAAGAAATAAATGAATGAACAGGAATATTGTTCTATAGTTTTATTTTTTACATGCTTACTTTTAGCTTTTCAGTAAGAAAACGTGTTGAGCTTTTTCTAGTTTAATGAAACGCATTATTATGTAAATGGTCCCAGAGTAACGGTTAAATAAAAATAATCATCTAACCCTGAATGAGTTTTCCATTGAAAAGGATATATTTTCTGAAATTTCTCATGATGGTTATTTTTCTGTTTTCAATAGAAATCTCAAGCATTTCTGTATCTTACAGAAAAAACTTATAAACACATAAAAAATACCATTATTCTCAAATTTTATTTTAAGGGCCTGCAAAATTAAAGTGCACAGAAAATTATTGCCGCTATGTGCTTTTATATAAGTAACCGTGAGTTGTGAGGAACAAGATAAAAGTAAGCTCATAAACTATAAATCTTCAGTATTACTGCATAGTAGAATTGCTATACATAATTCTTGAGCAGTTTATCCGGAAAACCTGATTAAGATATACTGCAAAATGAAATGGCTGATGCCTAAAAATTTATGGGATTATATGAGGACACATGACCTAAATTCCTCTGTAGCACTGATTTCCACACAGAAATAAATGGGTGCTGGTTGACTCTGTCATTGCCATGGTTTTGTGAAGTCCCATGAGTGACTGTTGCAGTCAATATTCATGCTCAGTCACATGTGACGTACGAGTACAGGTGCTAATCTGAGTAGGAGAAAGGCTTGACCTTTTGAAAAGCAGGCTCAGGCCTAAATCAACTAAATTTTAATGTAAGCTACGGATGAAGATCTGTACGACAGCCATAACTGATGACTGGATGCTCCCAATCTTCCAAGCACCATGGTTTGGCATTTCAATGCAGTAGTGACGTGCTGATCATATTGATGACTCTAGGGACATTATTTTAGTAGAGACAGATGGAACTTTTCTCCTACACAAAGACTGTCAACTCTAAGGATTTCTCATTCTGCTTTTTGGAATGGGAGAGCTAAAAGGAGACATCCCCCAGTAAGCAGAACACAGTCATGAGTCATGCACAACCAGCATGAGAATTAGTGTTTTCCTTCCATAGTGGTAAATAAAAGTCATAAAGAAGATGACTGAGTAAAGGAAAAGTGGAGATAGAAGCAGCCCAAAATATAGAAAGTCTTAGTCTGAGCCAACCTTAATTCAGTCCCAAAAGTGCAGTTTACTTCACATGATCAACCCTATTTACAGAGATTTCTCTATTTCAACATGTTTTTCACCTGAAAAAGAAGGCATGGAGTGGAGGTGGCTCAGAGTATGAGAGAGCATATGGAGGCCACAGTAGGGCATCAAGTCAAGATATTTAAAGCACCCTGTGTACTCAATGAGCAAAAAGCTTGAATTTCTGTTCAGATCAGCAAAATACATTTTCCTCAGGCTTCATTTAATTTACCAATGTGTTGACCATTGATCTTTGACTTTTTAGTGCAGGTGAGCACAGTTAACTCAACATATTGCAATCTTAATCTGTGCTCTGAGCTGGATTTTTGTGTTTCATTGAAATCCCTGTAAGATGTAACAATTAAATAAATAAGTCTTGTGGAGGCACAGATATGCTCCAGGTCCAAAAGTGGGCTAGGATTCCATAAGTATAAAGAGTCTGTAAAGATATCTTTCAAATGTGGTCATATCTGTTCCTATTTGGAGCTAAACATGCTTCTAACAAAAGAATTTTAAACATGCATTTAGTTTTTCTTAGGTAGGCCTAAGAAATTTGTTCCTCGTGACATGCAAAGAATAAACACGTACATCCCAGAGAATAAATGGTGACTATACCCGCTTTGAGCATAATTTTTTTAGTGATGATACTAATGACATTTCATTGTCTTTTCCTTACTTAAGAGGAGCTAAGATTCATAAGTGATATGAAATTTACCTTTCCCACCTGTATTTAGTCATCCTTTGATGTTTGACTCATAGTACATATCATGTTTCTCATTCTTTGAATTCTTCTTTTTTCCTAAGTCCACAAACTAAAATAGACATCTTTATTTTATTATTTTTCTAGAGACTGTCATGTGATCAGAAAACTTCAGACTGTAGCAGATGCTTACATTTACGATAAACAGATTTTCAGCTTTTTTTTTTTTTCCAAAAGGAAAGAAAGAAAGAAAAGAAGAAGACATGGCCTCTTCACCAATCAAAATTCCACCTGATTTAAGAGGGCAAAATGCAGTTGCTTTGTGATCAGTCTTCATATGTTCCCCTTTTGATCCAAACTGTTTTTGTGCTGCTTTTGGAGTATGAACTTAAAATGAAATTCATAACAAGAAAAAATTGGAAAAATTTCCATATCTCTGGTCCACTTAACTCTAAAAATAAGACAAGCAAATTATTAAATAGTGAGCAAATTGTTCGCCACTTATTCAAATTTATTCTTTACAAATGGCAGTACCTAAGGACAGAAGTATCCAACCTGTTTGGTTGGAGTGAAGGTGTAAAATCCTTACCTTACAGATATTCTGGGCTCACATGTATTTTCAGTGTAAGCTAGAACCCATCCTTCCTGTGCTGATGAGTAGCATTTGTACAAGAAACCCATTTAATTTCATTAAGGCTGATGCTGGAAGTAACTGGTCACAGTTAGGCATATGACAGTGTACATGATGATTCATAAGACAGCCTGCCTGTTTCTTTGGAACTTGTCTCCTACTTTTAATTTTTGCACATTCTCAAAGTATCTACCTTTAGCAATTATAACTGTCAAAATTAATGAATAGAAAATGCCATGAAAACCATGCATCGGTATTGGTCCTTTTGGGTAAGCAATCAGCTTTGTAATTATTTATTAAGTAATTGCCATGCAGAGTTGTTGATCTGAAAAGCGATTCTAAAAGGAAAAAATTGTTAAGGAAGACTGGCACTTAAAAAAGCATGCTAATCATATAAACATAACACGTCTCAGCACAGGGAAAGATTGAGAAAGACAATAGGTGTTCATCTTGTTTCACCTGTAAAGTCTTCACTGATCCCTGCACAAGATGGGAGCAAACAGTAGGAATCAGATCACATTGTTGAGAGGATTGTAAAGGAATATTTCAAGCTGGCAGAGACAAAATCAAAAAGGCCAAATGCAAAACCAGAGGCATTTAGCAAGCCACATCAGGAATAACAAGGACTGCTTTGGAAGAGCGTTAATAGCATCAGGTAAGAAGTCTTAAGAAAGTGTCGGCCTACTCCCTCTGTGAAACAAGGAAGCTAATTGCAGGTGATACAAAAAAGAACAAAATGTCACAGCTTATTTGGAGACAATCTTCCCTAAAAAGGTCAGTTTATGACTAGATGATTAGTGCAGCTGGTAGGAGAGGAAAATGAGCAAGATCTTCAATAAGAACAGGGAAAACAAATTTAGAGATTATTGGGATAGTTAAGGGTTTGTCAAACCTCTGAGTGCAACCCCTTCCCACTGGGAAAAAGGACTTGCTGCTGCTCCTGGCTGCCCCCCAGCCTGCCCTGCTCCCCATTGTAGAACCACTGGAATATGAGAACTGCTGGGGGAAGAATGAACTTAAAACAAACAAACAAAAATCCTAATCAAACAAAAAAACCACAAAACCCAAATACAATTGCAAAAAAAAAAAAAAAAGGAAATATTTTTCTTTAGCATGGAAAGCAGAGTATCATGGGAATTACAGATCAGTCATATTTCAATTCTTTTCCCAGCAAAAATCTGAAGCAAAGAGTGACTATCTGTAAACTTGGAAAATAACAAATAGGTAAATAAGAACAAGGAAAGATTTGTCGTGACTAATCATATCAAATAAAAGAATTTTCTTCTTTGTCAGATCTTGCTGATGGGAGAAGAGTAAGAGACTTCTCAGGACTTGTTTCCATCAGTAAGGCTTTGATACCACCTCAACAAGCCAGGAAAACATCTTTAACAAAGCCTCTGAAATTTGTGCAACACAGGTTAGACAATCATATGCAAGAAGTAGTCATCTATCAATTCTCTATGAAAATAAAATAAAGCTATCAGACAGGGCTTTGCAGAAACAAACTTCATCCACTTCCATCCAATTCTTTCACTAATGAAGTGCATGAAGTAACAGGAAATGGTCTTGTTAAATTTTTAAATTTTGAAACGACATCAGACCAGGGCAATAAGCCTATTGGAGGACAAGATTAGAATGCAAAAGGACAATTCCTGATATACTCAAGAAATTGACTGAAAATCAATCAGGAAGTGTGAAATGAAAATCTGTTGCACAATAAAGGACATGGTAACAACCAATTAGGGATCATTTCTGAAAATCATCTAGGTTTAGAGGAGAGCAAAGGCTGAATAAATAAGGTACTGCTCCTATAAAAATGAAGTTTATATACAAAATTACTCAACAAATCTTAGGTTTTAATTTTCCTTTAGGAAGGCTTCAGCTAGAGGGGCATGAAATTTTGGGCAATTCACTCCCAAAAATGATGGTCACTGGTTAGGACAAGCCCCCCAGAGACCAATAAGAATGTCCTGATATGAAAAAGATGATACCTAGAGAAAGTACTCTGTTAATTTATTTGAAAGATGCAAGAATGAAGAGCAGAATTATGATTTTTTTTTTAAAGTGTATAAAGAGCTACTACAAAGGAGAAGACAACATCTGTTTTCAACAAACCTTGTTAACAGAACAAGAAATAATGGATCTAAAGTGTAGCATAAAGCACAAAGCCAGACAGTAGAAAACATCACTGCAACGAGGGTAGTGAGGAACTGGCATGGATGGATGGGGTACTTGAAGAGTTTCATTGTTGTAGTTCTTTTGAGAACTGGTTAGACAGCAAGGAATGGCCCAGATACTGACTATCCTGCCAGCAGATGGACTGGTGGTTACCTTGAGCTCCATTTGTATTTCTCTGTGATTTCACCACAAGAACATTTCATATTTCACATTGACCTCTGCTGGTACAAGGTACAAGCAAAACTAAAGTTTCAAAAGCTTTTTGTCTGGACTCAAAGCTGTGCTAGATATAAACCAAAGACTTATTCCTAGATGTTCTTCTAAAAATGTCCATCTTAATTAAAGTTTGTCTCAGTGAGAACAATGAAATTACCTAGCACTTGTAACATCAGGTGACCAAGTTATAAAATCTCCCTCCATGCTACGTACAGTAGGTATTATCCAAGCCCATATGTGTGTATATACATACATTATATACATAGAGATACCTACATACTTATATGTGCATGTGTATACACATCCTATATGTACAATAACACATTTTGTGTGTGTATAGTTATATCATATATGTATTGTATATATACCAAGGCAGACATACATATATGTACATTCAGCATTGTCCAAAATACAATTCTAAGCCCTTAAATTGTCTTTGTCTCCAGTGATTATGGAGGGTAGATGAAGAGCATCACTTCTAACTTATTCAACTCTATTTCATGTTCAAAAATTCACCCCCCCC
>VZRJ01007005.1:1010328-1173389 GCA_013397565.1 Ptilonorhynchus violaceus
CCCCCCATAATTTAGCAGTAAAACAATCTGAGAGCAGAGAAAACAGTAACAGTCTATTGTCATTTGGATATTTTTTATTAATAGTAGAATAAACCTTTTCAGCATTCAATAATGGTTTTAAGACAGGTATGGTAGGTCTTTATTTTATAAAAAGCAAATTCAACAGGAAATCAGAGGTCCCTGTGCCACATGTGACTTAATCATACAAAAATTCAAAGACAAATTCAGTCTGAAGCCTGTCACAGTTGTAATGACAGTAGCTCTTTTGCTTCTTCGATAAATGAATCCTAAAATTTCCCATTGAAATTATTTTTTATCTCTTAGCATACACTTTAATATCTTAATTATTGTTATAGCAATTATAAACTTTTTCATGTTCAATACACAGAACCAATCACATCTAGTGAGACTAGTGCATCTTTCTTTGTAATCCACATTTACATGTTTGTCAAGGTCAATTTTCCAATGACTTGAAATTTCGTGAGCTTCTTTTCCTGGTCACACACATTCATGATAGTTAACTCAATGACCTACTAGTCACTGAAGAATTCAGATCCAATTTGTACACAACTTAAATCTTTTATTTTGTTATACAACTGCATTTTTCAAAAAAATCATCATTTCTGGAAGTCAAATGTACTGGACAAGGACACTGATATGATATTTAAGCATTTTAAACCAAAAAGGAAATAATGATTATTCTGGAGAACAAGGAGGAATGCACATTCCTTTTTGTAGCTTAGGAGAATTCTCCATTGTGTTTGTGTGGTTTATGTGGAAATGCATCCAAATCAAATCAAAAGTTGCAATTTACAATTTTCGCCAAAAGAAATAATAAATGCTAAAACATTCATTTTCCACATTATTGAATGTTTTCTCAGACATGAAAATCAGAAAAAGAAACATTTGGAAAAATGTTGGAAAGTTTCATTTTAAGTCAGCTAGAGATCATTCATAATATTGTGTTTCCTAGGAAATGTATTTTAGGATTACAGATTCAGCCATACCCTCTAACCAGCATAAACAAATTCTTAAACCAAATGGGAAACCACATTTTTGCATGGAAGATGTAGTCAAGGAAAAGCAGGCTGTAGAAGGGAAAGAGGGCTCAATGCAACACAGAAGGGAATGTTTATGTCAATAAACATTAAATTCAGACTAAATCAAAATCAAATTTAGTATGTAAAATAAAAATTTAAAGTATTAAAATGTCATTGAGTCTACATTTTTTTTTAGACAATTTCCATAAAAACATTTATTAGCAAGATTCCAGTGGAAAATTTTAATTTCATGGTAATTGAATTATATTTTGGAAAAAAAAAATCCAATCGATTGTTCAATAATTTTGAAGGGAAAATAATGACAGCAGGATCTGCTTAAGTTTAACCTGAAATTGTAACAATAAAAATAAGGTGATGAATGAAGTGAACTTGGAAATCTAAAATCTATGGTTAAAGATAATTAAAATTCAACCCTGAGAACTGTTCAAAGTGAAGGTTCTTTAAAATTATCAGGGAACTGGGATCCAAATTGGACAGTTTACCAACAACAGAAAATAGTAAACAGCTGTACTGAGCAGCAGAGTCACTGATTGCAACAGAGTCAGTCCTGACTCACTGCCAAAAATGACAGGGAGAGGAAATGCTTCTTTCCAAACAAATCATGTTGTTGTAGAGGGATTGTGAAGAGAATTATTCCTGTATTTTTACTAAATGCAGGGCTGAAGGATCTCCTGAGGTTTAGTTGGAAAGTGCCCTGTTATGGCAGCTACATCACAGCTGGTCACCTGCTTGGCAGTTATCAACATCTGCATGCCCAGACAGATGATCAGCACAGGAAGGAAAGCTGACACAGGAATTTTACAAATAAAAAGATATGAGGCATGCTGACATTCTTCAATTTTAGGGACTTGTGATGTGATATGAAAAGCAGTCATATGCCTCTGTAATCTAGGTCACTGGTTTGAGTTGGCATTCTTTGGGCAACATTTACATCTGCTTCTAGCTAGAAATAAAGTTTCAAATGACAATTTTGCAAATGACATTTTGCAAGTGAAGTAATCAGAATAGTTAACATAAAAAATGACACAAAAACCCTCCTTCTTTGAAGAAAATTGGTTGTGTGTGGAAAATACAGTAAAAATTATTAAATTTGGTTTATTAAAGGTTGAAGATAACCCTGTTGCCTTCCTTTTCATGTTCTGCTTTGCAATATGAATAGCCTATCTTTACTGAACAAGCCATAAACCTATACCTTGACGATCTCTTAGAAAGTAAATTGTTATTTCCCTCCACAATCTGTGAAGGGGGAAAAAAAGACCTCTTTTGTGTTTATTTTTCACAGTGAGTCATCAGAAAAATTCAGTTTTGAAAACGTAAACTGTAAAGAAATCAGAAGGGAAAATAAGAGTGAGGTTTCAGGCAGCCTTAAAGGGAGAAGAGCATGTGCATGTATGTGTCTATGTATGTGCACACACACTTGTCTGTGTGTCGTTTAGGTAAATGGGAAAGGGGAACTTTAAAAGTTTAAGGATAGACAAATTGTCTGACAAGTTATGTCTGCCATTTGCACATGGAGACCTGTGTAACCCGTTGTGGAAAACTATCTGAAACTCACAAATGTGGAGGATGCTCTGGCCCCGGAGCAATTCTAAGCTGATACTTTTACTGCAAAAAGTGGCTATTAATTTCCACCCCTGCAGCTGAATCCTCCTGTGTTAAAACCAAACAACTGTGATAAGATTATGTAGTAATGTTATTACATCATAATTAAAATTGGGAAGTGGAAAATAATAGAATTGATTGTGTTAGAGGCAGAGATTAGTTATCTACATTGGAATTTGACTAGGACCTAAAGGGTATTAATTCTTTAACTACACTAAACAGTTAAAATGCAGTTGTCATTTAAAGATTTCCATTTTTAGAAAAGCCAAGGTCTCAAAAGCTTGACAGAGAATTTATTTCTTGTTTTGCCAGAGAGACAAGTGCTATACGCTGAATCAGCAAAGTAATCCTGAAAGTAAATCCTGAAAGATAGCTGTGTCACTGGGCTGAACCTGCTTCAAGGCAGCTTGCCTTTTGAATCTAGTGGAAAGGTTTAATTCCACAGCAGGACTTATTCCTCTCTCTAATTCTCTTTTTGGATCCTTTATTTTTTCACTGCTTATGGGGTCATTCAGTTCCTCGTGTAAGCAAGGAAGCTGTGGGTCAGTAGTCAGCATTCTTAACTTTTATTATGAAGGAAAATAGCTCCAGCTTTTTGAAAATGGACCTTTCCATATTTGAAAACCTCAGTACAGAGAATATTAAAATGATCCAGAGAATCAAACAGAGAATATTAAATTGATCCTCTCTACCGCAAGATTCTTTTTTATAAAAGAGTTATGTTTTACTGACCATATTGCCACCAAAATTTTTTAAGATCTAGTGATGCCTTATAGGGACTACCTAAAAGAGAGAAACTTGACAAAGATTAAAAGGTTAAAAGCAGTGGTGTTTATTTGAAGGCCTCCAGGTACATCCAGGGCAGTCAAAGCTCGCTCGGGGGGGGCCTACACCCCAAGAGGACCCCCTGAGGTCCTCTCCCCAAGTTAGACCACCCAAGATGGACGACTGGTCACGAGTTGTCCATATTTTTATAAATTTGGTCCATTAGCATATTGAGGCTAGCTCTTCCAATTACAGCCCCAGGTAATGAAGTAATTCACCCCAGGTTTTTCCTCCCTTCACCAACAGTTGTTTATATATCTTGGGCCTCAGGCAGTAACGTGTCCTTGAGGTCCAGGCCTGAAGATGGATTGTTTTGTCTAAAAGGCAGTAGCTAACACTTTTATATGGGCTTTAGAGTTAGACACTAAGAATTGCAGGGTTACAATTATATGAAAAATATAAAAGCCAAAATCCTAAGGCATCATTCGTAAGGCAAATGTCTTCACATCTTGTGATAACCATCAGGCAAGTTGAAAGAACTAGGCTAGAATGGTGTGAAACATGGTGAGCATGAGATCTAGCAAAACAAATCAACAAATACTGTCAAGCTTTCAACAATTAGGCATTTATAGGTTCATCATTATTTATACTTAAGCTCTTCTCCAAACACTGGAGACTGAAATTTTCTCACCTTTTACAGAACCACAGAACAAGAGTACAGTTGAGGTTGGCAGGGAATGCTGGGTATTGTCTAGTCCAAGACGTCCATGTAGGGTAAGTCTTCCTTGCTCCAGACTTTCCCCTGGTGCCAAGGGCCTGGGATTCCTGAGGGCCATTCTTAGTGGCAAAGATTCAGGCAAAAAAGACATTAAATACCTCAGCCTTTACCCTGTAATATATGATCAGGGCCCCAAACCCATTCAGCAGCAGGCACACTTTTCCCCTTGTCTTCTTTCTGCTGTTGATGTAAAATCCCCTCTAGCAGCCCTACATGTTTCTTAACACACTCAGCTGGACTTTGGGTTTGCTGAACCCATCATTGAGATCATGAAAGCCAATTTCCTTGTTCAGCTGATTTCAGGATCTCAGACCTTGTGACATCAGCTAAATTGATATCACCCAGGTTTCAGATCCAGCCAGGTACAGACATTTGTTATAGAAACACAGTCTTGAAAGTAGGCTGTTAGGGAAAAAAAGTGAAAAGAGAACCCATGGAAAACACCAGAAACCCAAAAATACTACTCAGGCTGCTGCTACCAGAGGAAAATAAGGGCTGCACACCAGCTACCCTTGATGGAGCCTGGCACTGGTCAATGACGGTCTATTCAGTTCCTCCGTTCGTGCTAGGGATGGAGCAGTAGCCACTGAGACTACTCAAGGTTTTGACATAGTCAAGCAAAGTTATTTTGATGTTTCTGACAGTCTACTATTATGGGTAACTCTAATTTACAGGCAGTCAATGCTAGCTAAAAACACAGACAAGCATCAAAATATGGAGATGAAATGTGTGTGTGGATTTAAATGCTTATAACACAGAAACTAGAAATTTGGATATCATCAGTGTCTTTTGATACCTAAAAATCTGAGTACGCTCCTGTTCTCTGCTGCAGTGGGGAATCTAACACTGAGCCAAGGACTGCAAAAGGGCAAAGGCAAAACCCTTGGGATTCACACTGCTTTTCAAGGGAGTGAATCTTTTTCCCACGTGAATGGGGAGGGTCCCCTTCCAGCAGAGGGAACACTGCTGCTCTTTCATATAGCACAAGTTCATTGGCCCAGCCTCTCCTGTAAAGACAAATCAAAAAGTATGCATTTGGTTATGTTCTGACGTACTGGCATATGGGTAAAATATATATAACACATATACAACCTGTGGAACAATTTGCCATAAGACTTCAAGCCTGAATTTATTTTGAAGGTTTTCACATTGCAAACTAAAAGCAAAGCCATTAAGGTTTTTTTCATTTGTCTGAAACAGTAAAGTGCATGCTTTCTGGGAAAAAAAATTCAATCACACCTCAAACGAGCTAATTTAATTTCTGGTTTTATTTCCCAAGCTGGTAGTTTTCTGCAGAAATTCAGTTCATGATTAATATGCATCATTAATCATTGAAATAAAAGTGGACCCGATAAATTCAAAGAATAAATAATGCCACTTGACTGCTAATTCAGCAAGGTAATTAGAAGAATTCAGACATGCCAGTTGACAGAATATGATTAATAAAAGTGAATAAACCTTGCTTGTAGGATTATTCAGTAATAAATACTACTAAGTTCTTCCTCCTTTGTTCCTTCTTTGGTCATATATATTTATATATACGTATATACACACACTTAAATTCAGATAAAGGTAATCTTAGTATAAGAGAAGAAAGGGTCTTACAGTTAGGGCTTGAAGAAGGTGAGATGTTTTAAAAAGAACAAGACAACGTGTCAGTGTATGTCTGACTCTTCTACTCATCAATGAACACTTTTGCTCTGGACCTTTTGCTCTGAGATATCTTATTCAAAAAGTGTGCCTGTAAATTCTGTTTAGTCTTTATGCACGTGTGCTACTGGCAGTGTCACCAGATCAGCACAATGCAAAATAAAAATTACAGAAATATGAAGATTTCAAGACACTTGAACAGGTTATTGCACGTCACATGTCCTAATCTGAAGGGACATATTTGCTGTAGGAGCACATTTCTCTGTGTTCAAGTCACTTATATTTCATTTCATCCTTTGATCACAATTGTGACGGGTATTGTGCACCACAAGAGCTTAGCTATGATGTAAGTCCTAAATTCAGAGGTCTAGATCGATGAATTTATTGTACATACCCTAGTATGTACAGATGACTCAAAGGTGAATATCAACAGCTGAAAACATTTAGGAAAGTTAGAACAGAACTTCCAGCCTAAATGGAGGTTATTACTTTCAGATTGTGTTTTGAATGAGATGTCTTTAAGTTAAATGGATTACTCATCAAGCTCAATCCGTTGTAATTAGAAAGTACCAAAAGTCCCTGATCTCATACAAAAACAATACATATTGGTGGAATAGCTTTTAATAATATATTAAGAACCAAATTTTACATGGAAGTCACCTGTAGCTATGTCTGTACCTTCCTACACTTTTGTCAATCACTCCCAGAACCAGTCATAAAATGCTTCTATGTTCTCATTTGCAGCTCTGGTAGTGGACATAAATCTGGAGAGTAGTAAGAGTAGAGTAAAATGTAACAAAATGGTGTGTTTTCTTGTTGGACTGTGTCTCAGCATGGTATTTTCCTGTTGTCTACTAACAGATGTGTTGTGTTCTCAGGCAAGATCAAAAATAGCTAGTGCAATAAAGTCTGATTTTAAAAGCTTTTTTTTATACTAGATTTGTGATATTCAAGTAATTTTTTTTCCAAAATGTGGTTTGAATACAATGATATGTTTCACTAAATTTTTTCTCTTTTTGTCAGTAAGGAAAATTTGCAGTTCAAAACCAGATACTGTAAGAGACAACAGAATAAGGTTTTTTATAGACAGTGCTTAAACTTAATCTTTTCGTCTCTAATTAGAATTTAGCAGAAATGTTACACTGAGGTGAGGGGGAGTGTTCTAGAGGAGAATTTTAATAAATTTAGCAGGAGATGTAGAAAGACTCTTGGTTCTTTTCCTGGCCTTGTTTTTTGCACAGTGCATTGTGCTTGGCAGCTCATTAACTGTCTTTACCCATTTCCTTGTGAGGAAAATGGAACCGACAATATTTTACCTGGGATCAAAGGAACATACACCCAACAAAAAAGATGGAATACTTCATTCTCTTCTAATAGATTTTGATATGGAAAGTAGTAGTAAGACCATTGGTTATGCAGATGTGTAAGGTTTCTTGTTGCTGAAAAGCAACTTGCTAGTCCATCTCTTCAGAAGTACTGACTGGTGGTTCTAAACAAGACTGTGAACTTCCAAAAGATTGAAATCCATTCACTTGCTATGAACCTTGCTATGAAACTATGACAAATTACAATCCAAATTAAGATTTGTGTACTGTGGGGCAGGGAGAGAACTTACTCTCTGATTACTTGGTACCACAAAATTACAGCTATTAATGATCTATTTCACAGAGAGTAAAACTGCTCATGTTTGGCTCCAGTGCTGTGGAGAGAGCTGAGCAAAATATTAGCACAGGAAACAAATAATTGATTTCTTGTAGCTCCAAAGACTGGACTTAAGACAACTGTACACTTTGCCTGTGGGCACAAACTGCTGAAAATTCAACTTTTCTAGTTCTGTCAGCGAAAAATACTTTTTTTTTTCCTGTTCTGCAAAATGCTATTTGCCCCAAGCTATCGAACACTGTAGCAATGTTTTTCTTAAACTGTTCTAAAAATGGTATTTTTTGGAAGATGAACATTAAACTAGCAAGTAAGTTAGTTAAACTAGCGATGTAAGTTTGGATTGAAGAAAGACAGGCCAGGAATCAAAGAAAAATAATATCCCTAAAACTAAAGAAATTCAGTGAAATGAACATAGACAATGGTGGCCACTCCAGAAATACTTACTCTATCTTACTCTACCTTACTCTACCTTTATTTCCTCTGAAAATAAAATTTCCTGCCAGGATGAAAATTGAAAAGGATTTCAGGATTGGCCTTGAGATGAGAAAGTGATGTTACATATGTATGTGACTGAATGCTTTCTTCTGGAAAAAAAAGAGGGAGTCTCTTGAATAAATACCATCATTTTGAAAAGGACTAAGCAGCCAAGATTTCCCCTTGAAGTGTGTATTTCAGGGATGTGCCTGAGCAGCTGTAATGAAGCTCACACTCATGTTGTCTAATAGTTCCATTATCAAAGATTTATGAAACTGACAAAAATGAAATCAAATAAATTCAAACATCTCTGTCACTTACACGAAATTTTCGAAATTCAGTGGAGAAAAAACTGAACAAGGTTCCATTTCTTCATCCTGTGAAACTTCATTCCAATTTTGCCAAGATCTACTGGGCTGAAGATTGCTGTTTCCATTCCTTACTGCTTGCCAGAAACACAAGGAGGTCACTTGTTCATGGCCTTTTGTATGGGATTTTTCAGAGTTGGAATATGTACTTTGGAATTTCAAAAAAGCTTTTGGTTTTTGTCTTCATAAGATCAACAGTTTTGATCCAAAAAGTCTATGCAAAAATGAACAGGAATCAATACAATTAATATGTATTTCACCGAATTTGGCCTCTTGGGGAAAAGCAATGTCTTTTTGGCCAGCAAAGTTCTGCTGAACCATAGACGGGCAGATATGTCAGGAAAAGCAAACTGTAGGAACACTCTTCATTTTCTTGGAAAAGGCAATAAAGAGAGACCATGTGCAATGCCTGGTTCTTCAGACTCAAAAGAGGGCTGGTAAGCCCAAGAATCTGGTTGTGGCGGTTTTTTGCTTTTTTCCGCAACAGATCATCTGCTTTAATGAAACTTATTACCTTTCCCTATAAACTTCGCAGTTGTTTTCTTCTTTTTCTACTCTTAAGGGTTTATGAATTGCTGTAACCATCACTAATACTGCGTTTTTCTCCAGCATGTGTCAGTCTTTTGAATACTCCATTACCTGTTAATCTACTCAAAATGGACTCAGCTTTACAGTAGGTCAGGCCTCAACAACTGGACAACTGTTTACCTATTAAGACTCTGAAAAGGTGAACAACAGACCTACTGAAGTTCAAACTTCTTTTCGGAAAGATGTTTGAAGATAATTCCAAGGAAATACTTTTCCAGATTATTTTTCTTAGATGATAAATGTTTTGGTTTAGTTGTTTGGGTTTTTTGGGTGGGGCATTTTATTTTGTGTAGTTTGTTAATGTTGGATACCATCTGCAGGGGCATTTGATCTGAAGTAATAAGTACCCTGCTTCCAGATCTTAATTAAATGAACTATTATGACATGCAGGAGTGTCTAATGCATTACATGCATGGTGTCTGATTGACTGCAACAGGATCTACAGCCAGGATTTTCACATCATCCTGGCTGAGTCACCTCTCCTGAAAAGTCCATGCACTGTCATTTAGTTATAGATGGCAGGAATGAATTTAGTGCATGTGAAAATTTGAATCAACTAGATTTGGTGCCTGAAGATTGCTGACCAGCCAATGAGCAATATAAGCACTGAGTAAGCTGCAACATCATTGTGACATAGGAGAGTGAAAATCAGAAGCATGTACATTTATTTCCATGGAACATAGCTGATCTGCTGGAATCACCCCCAGAGAATAAGAATTTAATTCGTTATGTAACTCTGCTCTTGGTGTCCCTGGTCAGAAAGCAAATTTAAGGCTCTATTTTTTATCTATTCAAGGCTATGGCAAAAAGAAAAAAACCAAAACCAAAACCAAAACCAAACCCACAACAAACACTATTTGTAAAAATTAACATGCTTTTCTTAAAAGGACATCTGCAGAAAGGAGAAGACAGATTTGATTGCACTGTTAACCAATTCTGCATCACTTTTTCAAAAACAAGAATTGGAGCTCAATGATACTTTTCAGCTATCTACCAAATCAGTCTTTCTCATCAATTTTATTTTATTTGATCCTTAGGTTTGAAAATCTGATTCAACAAATTTTGTAGAGAAAAAAAAAATCCTTTTTCCTCAGAAAGCATTTTTTTTCTTGAATTGTTTTTCCCCACACTAGCCTTCCTGGTGAAGATTTGATCTCTCTCCCTCTCTACATCCTTCATCTCTCTGGAGGCTGCCTTTTAATTAGAGAGTTACTTTGGTTTGGATCATTTATTATTATTTGTTTAAATGTTATTGCTTGTGTTTTGAATTGATTGCCCCTGTACAGCCTGATCATTTGCTGTGGCACTGCATGAATTTCTTCTGCTATTGCCTCAAGACATTGCTGCAAACATAGTGTTGCATTTGATAAAGATTCTCATGATAAAAGAATTTACAACAAAGGATAAACTAATTTTTCCTGCTCAATGGCATCAAGATCAGATAATGCCTCCCTTTTTTTCACTTCCAATTCCCATTTGCTTAGAAAATGGGTTTCTCTTTATTTGGACTAATATGAAAAGCACATTGTCATACAGACAACTGCAAAATGTGCACACAAAATGTGCCTTTGTCACCGGTGTTTCTTTGTAGCTACCCTTCTAGCCATTAACAACGGGCTTAAACCAAGTGGTACTATTTTAGTCCCAGTGCAATTTTCTTGTTCCTGCAAAGAAACACCTTTTACTGTTCAGTTAAAAGTAAATTGACACTTCCAGCCATTCTGTGTTGTAAATTTCTTCCCTTTCATGGTCTTTTGCCAAATTTTCTTCATCGAGTTTTCAAAGCAAGAAATTTCTTTGCTTCTTTTGCATTACATCCAGTTTTGCTGATGCTATTGTTTCAGTTCTATAGAACAGTAAAAAGAAGATAGAAATATTCCATTCTCAGCAGAAGAGCAGATAAGCAGGAATGTGCAGGAACAGAAATACATGAGAAGCAGTAGAGAACTTTGCTGTACTCAGACCAAAATAATCAGTGACAATAACTTCTGATACCTCTAATGATTGTGCATGGCTCTTATTTCTGCTGAGAGTTCTTCTGAGCCTTGGTGTGCAGTGAAGCCCCCTCCTTCTGGGCTTTTAGCACATTGCTGTGGGCTGTGGTTTATTCAGAACTTCCTCAGCTCATGAAATGATTTTGGATGAAAATCTGCTCCCTTCTGCCAAAAGCCCTCCATTCTGATATCAAATAGGACAAAACTTCGCTATCCATTTTCTACACAGTCATTGGTGTTCCATTACCTAATGGATATTATCAAAAGAGCTGTAAAACTGCTTGTTACCACAACAATATCACAGAAATATAGATTTTCAGAGAGAAAAGAAATAGCAAGTGAGTCACTTCTTGGCCACACTACATTATGGTGGTGTGCACAACAGTGCATTTCCTGTTGCTTTATCTAGTCTCGATTTAGGCATCAAGCATTGCTATTTCCCTGGGGAGATCATTCCACAGTCTATTACGTTTCATTGTTAGCAAGTTTTTGCCTTGCGTGCAGTCCAAATGTCCTTATACTGGATCATCCCAGATCACTTGCTGCACTGAGTAACTTTTAAAGCCACTGAATTCCAAGTTCCTTAGGGGATTTTTAATGACCTGTGGGGTTTGGGGGTTGGAGGGGGGGGTGTGTTTGTTTGTTTGTGTGGGTTTTGTTTGTTTGTTTGTTTTAAGATAATGAAAGAAAGCAAAAATGACATTAATTTCTCTACATACACATGCAAATTGTTTTGAATAGTCACTAGAGAGCTAGGTCAAAATTCAGATATGGAAGAAGTGCATGTTACAATCTTTAGTTAATTCTTTACTTTTAGTTAGTGTTTTAGTTAGAGACTCAGGTTTTAGTTTTGCTTTTTCAAATGTCATTTAAATGTTTTCTTTTCCGAAACACTGGCCCTGGATTTTGCCTGAAGTTACTTTTGCTCACTTAATGCAAACAAGCAATCCAGTTTAGATATCTTCTGGATGTGGAGCACTTATTGATTTGTATATATTCATAAAGTCTGAATCTTCATCACCGTGATTGTTTATGTTGTTCTAAGTATTAATTTTGTGCACTGAAATCAGACAGTTTTGCCACCAGATCTGCCAGAGCAGTACATATGCTCAGCATTTCTAGAGCTTCCACATGGCACAGTATTTCAATGGTGAGTCTTCATGGACCTTCTTCAGTTCCTTTGTGCCATTTGGGGCTGCAAATCACACTTGTCTTACAATTTCTTTGTTAGTCCCTTCTAAGCAATTTATATGCCTTTTATTCTAAAACAGAAAAATTTTCATATCTTGGCTCTGAAAAGGCTCCATTTTTGGCTGAAACCTTCACACGACCTTGATGTTTTCTGTCTGACACATCATGGTAAATAACACACCACATGAGATTGCAGCATCTGCAGACCATTTAAAAGAGAATATCCAGGTCTGGAGAGGAGCGAGCAAGGAATTATTTCCTCCAATAATCTATAGCTCTTTCTTAATCTGGGTGCTTGAATGTGGGGAGACCACATTTTAGACTATCTGGATATCCAAAGTTATGTTTGGCTCTTTTCTAGCCAGATCTCTATCACTGTGAGGAGAGGCAGTGACAATAGTCTTCAGCTGGGAACTTCCCTTTGGGACTTTCTGTCGCATACAAACTACCCAGATTGTTCCATGTTTGTGTAAACTCATTAGGCATGAGTTTAGCAGTATTTTGGTATCCTCTGTGGACACTCCAAGAAAACATTAAATGTGACTGAATGTAGCTAATGTTACTTTCATCAAAGTATTTCTAAAAGTGGATTCAATAGATGTTTATTTTAAGGCAGGTTTACAAATGCACAGTTCAGACTAAAAGCTATTATCAACATGAAATTAAATAATCGATATTTGAATCCCACCTGTGTATTACCTTTGAATGTTATATCTATACCTATCCATGAGGACAAAGTAGAGTAATTCTCTTCCTCTCTTGCTTATTACAGCACTGCATAGCAGCAAAGTGTAATGCTGCCTTATTTCTCCAGGGAGCATAAAGACTATTGATGAGTGACTCCTTTGGCAGCTTTGCCCAGGCTAAAACAAATGCAGAAGAGGCAAGCCCTGATTCCTGCTACCACCATGGCCTCTGGGGAGTTGCTGGGGCTGGAGAGAAAGCGCTGCTGGGTGGTGGGCCAAGGTCTGACTGGGTGGACTGGACCATCTAGTGCTGTTTCCTGCCTCTATGCAAAATATTTCCAGGAGTGGGCTGTGCTTTCCAGGCACACGTAATTGCCTGAACCTTAGTTAATAGCCAGCAGTAGCTGAAATCACACTGCTATCTGGCAATTACCTCTTCATGTGTTAAGAGTGTGAAGTCCATCAGACTTTTGATGTTTTGTAACACTGTATTCTGCAGTAGTTTCTCTGGGAAGGCTGAGGAATACAAATCACGAAATGGTAGTACCTTTCAGATGCCCTGAAGTTACAATGAAAAGAAAGTGAAAACATTTTAAAAGTCATTAATGAAGTGATACAGTAATTAAATTCTAATTAACAAAGACATAGTTATTTCTTCTTTTTGTATGGAGATGTGTAGCTTTTGCTGTCACTTTTAGTTCAGTTATAAAGGTTTCAGTAATGCCACCTCCACATCATCTTATTACTGGCAAAAATTTGGGGGGTCCCTGAGGGAAAACAGCAATTAGTGTCTGAGACAGTGACACTTAAATGGTTCAGAAGCAATCTGATAATACAGAGCTAATTTTATCATTTAATAATATTCAAAAATTTTGCCCATTAAATCTCTCATACTCTCCAACTATGATACAACTGAGTTTCTGGGTGGTGAGAGAGACAGTCCCATGTGGGCTCCTGCACCCAGCACTGGGAGCGAGACCTCCACACTGTAGTTTGAGATTGCAGTAGAGATGCCCCATTTCTAGACTTGATTACTTGCACCGTGAGGAAACTCCGGTGAAGTTTACAGCATCCTTTGAACTTCCCAAAGACGGGCGTGAGAGATTTTTTTAGGCTGGAGTGTCTCACATGAAACTCCTCAGGACACAATTTCTGAGGGGGGAAACAAAGCGAAGAAGCAAAGAAGATGAACTTCACCTTTTATTCCTTCCATAGCCTGTCAATTTAATAAGACTTATTCCTTGTGCAGTTATGAAGGTAATGTGATTAATATGAAGAACTGACATGTGGATGTCTGCTAAAATTGTGTAAGTAACAAATGAGGGATTCTATGTTTTTTAGACAAACTGCCTAACTCTTCTGAAAACTGGGATTGGCCAAGCTATGATCAAAATATACCATATCAAAATTTGCATCTCCAAAAGGGTTTACTGAAAAAAGAATGAAAAGTAATGATTTAATATTATTTTATTTTCAAAACTCCTAACATATCACTTCATGCTTAATCTTTTCTTTAATTACACATTACACATTTAAGATTTAGGGCAAATTATTGAAAATCAATAAGTTTATAAATGTAGAATTGGTAATTACTGCATGACTTGTGCAATATCTTATTTGCATAATTCATTTACTGGCAACTTGCATTTTAATTAACCTAGAATGAGTGCTTCAGTGAAATTGTAATTTACTGTACTAAATTGAAAAAGTTGTCAAATCTTACACTTAGTCATGCAACTGCGAATTTCATTGTCTATTCAGAAAGATTAGGAATTGTGCAATTAAGAAGATGAATTTAATTCTTGATTCCCGATGAATAATATAAATCTTTGTATTTTCCTGGCAAATTGCATTTAAAACATGGTAATGATCAGAGACACTGACAAATTAATAAGTTTTGCTGACTAAATTTTCCTCTACAGTATCTTAGATAAGAATGTCATAAAATAGAATTACACAAAAAAAGTTGATGAAGAGGTAGTGACTTTAACACCTCCCCAGATGCTCCAAGCTCACACTGAAAATACAAATATAGGTAAGAGAATCTTGTTCTTCTGCTGGTTAAACTGTGAATATGAACTGCTTGCTTCTTTTATCATGTATTAAAAAAAGTTAATTCCAGCCTAAGAAGATAGTTCTGATCAACTCAATATCAAGATTTTCCAAAACTCTTGAAAAATTACATGAAGTTATTCAACTATGTAAAAGTGGACTTAGTTCTTACAGTAGGAAGAAACTTTAGTTGGATTTTTACTGACCTGCTGGTTAATTCCAGCCTAAGAAAACAGCTCTGATAAACTCAATATCAAGACTTTCCAAATGCAAAAATTACATGGACTTTTTCATATGTAAAAGTGGACTTAGTTCTTACAGTAGGAAGAAACTTCAGTTGGATTTTTACTGACTATGCTGTAGCAGTTTAGATGTAAAATCATATATGCAAAATTCCCTTTCTCAGCTATCTTCCACTGACAGTCATTTGTACCTTGAATGAATTTTTCCTAATCTTTGATTTGATGCCAATGTCCGTATTCTTGGAAAGAAATTCCTTAATGGCTTTTTCCCCAATTTGCATTATAATGTTGTTCAGAATACATTTTAGTGTTCGTCTGGAAAACACCAAAAAGACTATGTTACTGCACTCTGGTTATCTGTGCCCTGATATAATCAGTTCTTTCCAAAAACCTGTAAAAATTCAACGGCTTTTAAAAGGGCAATCATGGTGGAAGTATGTCATCTAATTTAGAGCATTCCAGAGCTTGTGAATACATTGACATAAATATATAGGTAAAGTTAATTTAAAGAAAGCAGTTGCTTTGTAACCCATAAGATAGGAGGTTTTTGTCACTTGAGCAAAAAGGGCAGACAAATACCATCTTATGTCATTGACAGGGGATGGGGAAAGGGACTCTTTTCTCTCCCTTTGGGGAAGAAAGTAATTTCTTTTTCCAGTCAGGGAGAAGGTGGGTGTGGTTGGGTCAGCCAGACTTTGCAATGAGCATTTTTGCATGTGAATAATTCTCTCTTTTTGTATACTTTTGTTCTCAGTATTATTGTCGTTACTGTTCATTTTCTTAGTCACTGTTGTTTTCAGTAAATTGTTCTCATCTCAAGCTGTAATTTTCACCTTTTTGTGCCTCCAGTTCTTAACTCCACCCCCAGAAAAGGCAGGGGAAGTAGGGGGGAGCAAGTGAGCAGCATCTGGTTTGGGAGAGTCTTGGTGTGGGGGGCACTAAACTGGGGAGTGCCACTCCTAAACCATGACACTACCCATTCCAACCGACTTCCAGCATGGTGGCTGAGATTTAGACAGAAGATATAATTTAGTTTTTTCAAGGCACTTCTATGTCAGCATATGTGCCACAAGTTGTAATATAATTTTTCTGCTACACTATTTATGCAGCATGCTGTCTGGCACCACAGCCCCTCTAGACAGAATGTGCTGACGAATTAAAGAAGCAAGAAACAAGCATTTGATCTTCTGTTTATATTGCTTTTCTCAGAAAATCAGGAGAGCCAATTCAACAGAGATTTGGTTGCCACTGTGTGAACGTAGCTCCTGACCCGAGGGGTAAACTGGAATTTCATAGCTTTAGCACCTTGATAAATTTATATACAGCACAGTCTTTTAAAAAGAAAAATTTTCCAGAATACATCTTCTCACCTTTTCTGCTCAGGTGCATGTCAATGATGCTGTTTTATAACCAGACATGGTGCATGTCATTTTAACCTAGCAGATTTGAGGTAGACCTTTTCAGAAAGGAAAAAAAATATAAGCATTTCCTTATTGGTTTTCCTTCCTATCATCAAGAAAATGCTGCTTGAAGCATCAGAGCTAAGAGAGTTCTTAATGTCAAGGTGGTTTACTATGGGACTGTATATTTGACTGTCAGATTGTGCTGAGAGTGAGGGAGAATACTAAGTTTTTATGCAATAAGCATTGTGAAGCTCTATTTCCCTCTACCTTCCCAGATTTTAACAAAATGCTATAGTGCATGAAAGTGTCATTAACCTCCTGTCTCCAGAATTAAATCCTTATGGTGGGAATGGAAGTTCTAACTAAATTTATTTTCCCAATGAGATACAGTGATTATAATGCATTTGATATATTTTACTGACTTCAATATTGGCCTTGATTATCTGGGGTGAAAAATAGGAATAGAGACAAATAAAAATAAAAACATTGTAAGGTACTATTTTTGCTTTGGAAAAAGCCCTCATTTCTGTTCCAAGATTCAGGCTTCTGCAGTGAAGTGTTCACCAGTACCTGAACAAGTTAATTGAAAACTGTGTTAGATATCTCTGTGATTGCTGCTGTGAGTGGAAGGGTGGCATTGCTTGGCAAATCTACATTGCTTGCAAATGAAAAAGGGGCTAATGTAGATCAAAACTGCGGCTCAGACACATAACCACAATTAGTATAATTGCAATTCAGACCCTCCATTCTGAGGCAGAGGAACTGTGCGTGAACAGCTCCCAGATTCCTAAATGTTAAAGACCATGTGGCCTAAATTACCTCCCAGTTACAAAGTTAAGCTGTGGCATTACCTATATGTGTATGCAAAGTCCCCTGGATTAATGAACAAGACTATAGCTCAACTAAGGTATCATAATGTGAGTCCCATGTTGCAGAATTTCACATACTGTTAAAAGAGCCTAAACATTTAGCCTTTTTTTCTCAGCAATAGCTACAAAAGAAAACTGTGCTGTATAAGCACATCATCTGTTTTCCTAATGTGCCTTGTGACATCTCTTGTAATGGAGATAGTAAATTCTCAGCACCAGTTCAGGCCCTTGCACCTCTGAGAATCATAAAAGAGTATATATTCACATGAGAAGGCCATCCGTTTCTCTCAGATCTGCAGAAATCCTTCAGATGACAATGTGTTCTGATAATATAGGTTAGATACAGATCATTGTAGTGATGAAGGGGATGTCTATCGTGCATTCTCTAACAATGTAGTTTCTCGTAACATATGATTCCGTACTTGTATTTTAATTTAGTAAAATTAGATTTCTTATTTCTTTTGAAGTTTACTGCAGCAAAAACCAGTTCTATTGTCTGTGTAACATATCCTTAACTTCTCCCTACTTATTTATTAAAGGCTCAATATTTTTATTATATTTCTGTTCCTCACTTTCCTGTTACTTTACACTGATCCGTCTGTAAAATGGAATTTCAGAAAAAGATGAACTCATCATTCTTCTATTTTAACACAGCATTTTGTTTGTAAAATTGCTTTAATATCTATCCATATACAGCTATTACCTTTTGGCTGCACTCAGTGATTACAGTGGAATTGTGCTGTTTTGAAGCAATGGAAATTTCTGTCTTTACTGACCCTGCTTTTAGTAAAAGAAACTTAAATATATGAACATAAAGTATTTTACAATTTTAGCAGATATGTATAGGTTTACACGGCAAATATGAAAAATTAGTGAGAGTAAAAAATATTCACAGCATTCAGATGTCTGCTGTGTCAGATGAAAAAAGGTCCAAATAAACATGATGGAAACAAAACATTGAAAGAAGAGTTTTATCCACTAGGTAGCATGATTGGGACCCCCCATGTGGACAACTCTTCTAGCAGAACCTTTCCAAATTAGTTGATTTTTTTGCTCAATAGTGTCACTAGCACCAGTTATTACAGCTGTGATAAACAGATTCTTTTAAACTAATAGCTCAAGAACCATTTTCAGATGGAAAGTTGTTGTGCTTTTCAGATATATGCCTAAGTGCACATATTGCATAAGCAGAAAGTGAAACCAAAAAGCTAAATCTTCTGAACCATCACCTTACTTCTGAGTGAAATCAATTTCTTTCACCTGTGAAAGCAAAATTAATTACCAGATGAGAGCACTAAGCACATGTTTGCAAAATGTAGCAAAGAGTTCATATAAATAATGCTTCTTTTCTGAGTGACGCTCTTCTTCCCCTTGGTATGTTGAATATGAAAGCTAGTGCTCAATTACAAACATATTGTAGGAATTAAAACTGGAACAGATTCATAGTAATTCAATTAATCACTCCCTCTTTGGGGGTAAAACTGGTTATCATTAGTGGTATAGGACAGACCACACCTGTATTTCAGGAGTTTTTTTGTTTTACTACACCACAGATAAAAGGCTTCCCATGGGGCTGAGCAAGTCAGAAACTTGCATATGATAATATGAGTTGCTTTGGGGATTTGAAAAGAAATCTGAAAAAACCAAAAATTCTTGAAATATAAAGAACAATTAAACTCCATAGTTATCAACGTTTCAAATCTATGTAAAATCTCTTAAAACTTAAGGAAATGTACTGTACATTAGAAGTCAAGGCTTTGCTCACAGCCAAATCCTGCATATCTGTCAAAATGCAAAGTCAGTTTGGAATAGCAACATCTGGGATACAGTTTGGCACAAAATTAGCTGATTTATTGGATGAATTATTAATTTTGATTAGAAAGAGATTGGAAAATGGAAAACTTTAGTATATTTTGGTTTGCAAGTATAGCATTTAAGAATTTGGACCATTGTCTATGTTTGCTTCTTTTATGATCTTTTATTTATATGAAGAACAATGAACGACAATCCTCATTGCTATTCAGTCGACTTTGCTGTTTTAAGGACTTCAGTTCTTTCAGCAACGTTAGCGGCAGACCAAGACCTCAAGATCTCAGAATGGGAGGAATCTGGGACAACTTTGATGCTGCGCCTGTATGGCTGATTTGTGTGCTCTCTCCTTTGCTCCCTGCCTCATCATGGTCACTGTTAATGTATCCAGTGTATTATTTCCTGTTCCAGAGAGAGGTCAGAAGACGGTTTGGCCTTGAGCGTACCTTAGAGAAGTTTCAGGACTTCTAAAAATTATTCCACAGTTGCAGCAGCTCCTTTAAAGTCCACAGTAAAACACAGCACATCACTGAATGTTCCAAAAATTGATGTCAAAAGTAGAAGGTCCACTGATTTGCATTTATACTATATTTGATGCTTTTGTTTTAATTGCAATAATTTAGGGAAGGTTTGACTTGAATAAGGAAGCATTTAGTAATATTTATTATTTTAAAAATATTGCAAGTCTCCAAAGAATAGTATCTCATAGGCAAGGGGAATTTTCTTTTTCTTTTAACTAATAACCTTGCAGATACCTTTCATTAACTCCTGTTACTTTGAATCATGCCCAGGATAAACAGTAAGAAATTAAATCAAGCTAAACATTATAAGTATCTTCTTCAGCTATAATCCTTGCATTATATTGCATTCAATAATTTTAAAATGCATTATTTTAGGATATATTCTTAGGAATAAAAAGTTGTGGATTTATAAGCAACTGAATCATCTGAACACCACCAGAGGAATTAACTTAGTTAATCTACAGCTGCCTCTCTGTAAAACGTCTACTGCTGTGAACAAAGAGTAAATAATAAGGGCTTTCTATTTCAGATGTCTGCACAGTCTGTGAGAACGGAATATTTATTGAGTTATAAGATGGGTTAAATAAAAAGACATTAAGAAGCCATTTGTGTAATTTTGAAGAGAATCTCCACCTATGTCCTTTAGCACGTAAATGCTGTAACAAGTTGAGAAGCAGTTCCTCACAAATAAGGAAAATGTTCTTTGTTTTCTACCAATTTTTAAGAACTCATAGCAGTACAATTTACTCCATTATGTGTAAACTGTAATGATGGGTAGTTTTTATGCACAGCGCATTCAACACAGTCATTTAAAAGGGCACATTGACCAAATTAGGGCCTCCTATGGATGTTTGGAAGGAAAACATGCAGATCACTCATCACATAATGCAGTCCAGGCTATGTACTCTCTTACTCAAGCTTCTTGAATAGCTTTGTCAGTGACTTTTCAGTCGTAAAGGATCTGGACTCTCCATCCTCCAGGTGTTAGCCATGACCTTCATCCAGAGTAAAGGACTTATTAACTCTGGTGCTATTGCAAGACTAGATCAGGAGACTCACTAGGAGTCTGAATCAAAACCTCTTACCTTTGTCCCACAATGTTTTTTCAAGAAATTAAGTGTTAATAGGGATATCCCTGATACTGCATGAATGTCCCTTCTATGTTCTTTCTATGCCAGCCAGTCTGTTAAAAAATCTCCCTCTGCTCTATTTCCCCCATGGCTACAAGTTAGAGATGCTTCACCCATGAAACAGAGAGCTCTTCTTATATGGTAACTTTGTAAAATATCAGCTGACAAAACTAAAAAATATGCTGCAAAGTTCTTAAGTTTAGGGTTAAAAACATTCTTTAGCATATATTAAATACCTCAAAGTACCTCGGCATGTTGTTTCTTAGCATGATATTATTGTTTTGTTTGAGAGTTACCAGAAGAACAGAGTTGCTGAGTTCTCTCAGCAACCATCATGAGTAATGCCTCATTTTCTGACCCATCAAAAGCCAAGGGGCAAAGTACAGAACTGAGTTCCTTTGAACAGTTAAAATCCTATTGTAAGGCAGGATATCATTATGTCTATGAAGAATAGACATAACAATAAAACAAGTAAAATCATAATGAGTGGAGGCATCATTCCTTGCCTCAGCTAGAGGAGCACGGACAGAATGTGCAAGACAAGAAAAGCTGCAATTTTAATACCCAGAAAATGTTATGTCAGCCAGGTCACAACTCTGCCTTTAATTAGATGAAATGCCTTTAATTGGAAGCCACCTGCACACAGGTTAGCATATATATGCAGCCTGCTCAGTTCCCAGCAGGTAATCTATTCTGTGAAAAGTACATTTCAGTTAGAAAGAAAAGCCCCTACAATGTATCTATTGTGAAGTGTAGCTAATGTGTCATTCATGTACAATCACAAACAGCTTTAAAAGCACATTGATTCTGTTTATTTTCATTTGAACATACAGTTATTTCTTGAAATAACTGGGAAACAGCAATCAAGAGAAAGCGGTTGATTAGCAATTTAAAGCAAAGCAAAATGGAAACATTTTTCATATACTGTCAAGATTTATTCTAAGTGCCTCCCGTTAAAACAGTATTGCTTACAGTAGCAGGCTGAAGTGATTCACTGCCATATTAATATGCATTGCTGAGTACAAGTAAAATCTATATTCAGTTACATAAGATTTCAGTGTTTTATTGTTGATGGCCTTTTCTTTGAACATAAGCTTTTTGTTGCACATGACATCATAGCCCATTAAAACACGAAACTTCTTGGACCAATGTCAAAGACATGTCCCCAAGGTCAGTGGAATTATTCAAACTTGAAGTCAGAAAGAAGGCAAGGAATAAAGCACTCAAGAGCTTGAGGTATTTCGAGGACTTGGACCACAGCTTCTTCTCTGACTGATTAATTACTTTCCAGATTGCAGCTTCTCATTTGTGACTTTAAAAATTTTTGTTTTAAACAACCCTCATGTATGCGGTGTGTGTATATATATATACACATATATTTACATCCATGTGAGAGTGGACTAAAAAGGAAATACGTAAAAATGTAGTCATTTACAAGGCTCTGTCATAAGAAACTTCTGGGTGGCCATTGCAGGGTTTGATTTCTATTTCTTGAATAAATGGCAAATTTTGAAAATGATGATTTTTTAAATTTAGGAATTCTATAATATTTATAGAGACCCTTATAAGTAGGAAGATACTTGAAAATATATTTATTGTGTAAAAAATTGGGTTTATTTTTGAAATTAATGGTTATTTTTCACATGCAACCTCTAGTCAAACCATCCTCAGATGTGTGCCAATCAGCTCTCCTGAGACAGTTTAAAATCTGAGTTGTCTTTACCCAAAATCCAGTGTGTACTGCAAAAAAGTGACACCGAAGATGATTTAGGAAGCACCATTTTCAAATCATAACAGATAATTGCACTCTGAGGATAGTGTGATATTTTCCATTTCATGAATGATATACGAAACTAAGGCTTTGCTATGTTTCTTGATTAAATAGTTTTCATAGTAAATTAAAGATGTCTCAGTACATTGTCAGATAAATATCTTTTTATTATCCATATTTTATGTTGATAAATGCCATTAAAACTATTCCTTGGAAAGAACTTCATTTCTGTACTAATTGTAGCCATCTTTCTCTTTTGGAAAGGATTACCATAGTTGGTCAAAGGATCTTCACATACAGATGTTATATCAGCCAGAATCTAGATCCTTCAAATGCTCATAAATATTTGTAATTCTGAACATATAAACAATTCCACTGCGCTTTCATGCTTGGAGCTGGCAGAATAAAGCTTCACTGTGTGGGACCGTATGATCCTAATGTGCTTTCAATCATCTGAGATGATAAGGTAGAATTATCTGTCCAGCATCATGGTAGATGAACAAAAAATGAGTGCCAGAAACATTAAACATCAAAGAGCTAAATATTGTAGTGGTGTATACCACTAGCTGTATCAAAGAAGAAGGGAAAAAAAAACAAACCCCAAAGCCACCCTCCCAATCAAACAATTCCCTCAAAACCACCAGTGAAATTATAAATACTTATTCTTTGTATATATGTAGGAATGATTTGCAATATAAGTGAAGGGCACTGAATCAAATTGTGTCAAATACCAAAGCTCACATTCATCAGGGTTGTTATGTCGGGTTAGAAACACCCATCTCCCTCTCTAAAATAAAATAAATACTGAAACAAACAAGAACAGAATTTACTACAACTAATCAACATTTTGAGTCTGGCTTGCGACAGATCTTCTTGTCCCTAGTTTTCTGAGAAGACATATAAATAGCTGGTCATATTCTCTCTGATCAAAATGAAGTTGTGACAAAGCTGATAGTGTCTGAAACTGGCAGTGAGATGTGATCCTGAGCGATCAACTGTAAAATTGTCTGTTGGTCTGCCAGAGTTTGTGTATTGTACACTCTGAAGCAACTAGAGGAAGGTCATCTTGTCGGGTAGGTAGCACTAAGGTTTTATACTACAAAAGTGAATGAGATATTGCACCAGAGAAGTTTAAGATAGAAAGGGACAAAAATATGATTCCACTGAAGATGTTTATGCACTTATAGCAGCAAAGAGGTATCAAAACTTACTCACCCTTCCTCCATGCCAAAGGAGGGATCATAATTTTTCCTGACACATGTTATCGGGACGCCTACTTGTATTGATGCAAAGGTCATTTTCTTGAGAAAATATATTTGTGCTCAAGAAAAAGAAGAAACCCTAGAAAAGGGCATGCAGATGGTTTCACTCAATGGAATCTAATGTGGGCTCAAAGCATCTGTTCTGAGAAAACAACTGCTGAAGAGAATGGGATTATATGGGATTTGGCCTGTTGCCATAGGTGGCACACTCTGATTTGGGTTGCTGCAAAACATAAATGTGATATCTCTGGAACACCGAGGATGCCTCTAGAAACTACAACAGTGCAGTTTTCTGGAGATATTTTGGAAAAAACTCTTGAAAAATCTGGAATTTTGGGAGCTAAAGTCTCCACAAGTTGATTTGGTTTTCCATTTTATAATTTTGTCTGATAAAGTTTTAAGCCTGGATTTGGTCTATATTTTAAAGGTACTGAGAGTTTGCTTTAGCTTGTGACTTTTTCTGTCCATAGGGCTGATTCCAGGCAACACTTAGTCTGGTAATTTGGTCTGTCAGCCCTGAACACACGAGGCCCCAGGATTAGGGAGTCAGCATCCTTTCAAGAAATTGGTCAGCCTATCTTGAAATAAGGATTTTCAGGTCATATCTACATTTATCGGATGACCAAGGCAGTAGAAGATCTAGACAGCGAAAAAGATTGGACTGGATGCCTTTGCTTACACAGCAGTGGTGTGAGATGAGGTGGAAGGAAGTGTTTCCCTGACTATTCTGGCCATGTGTATTCAGTGTCCACTGGGTGACATTAGGTGGGCTCCTGGAGTGTATCTTTGGCTCATTTTATTCTGAGAATACAATTTGTGTGCTCTGCAATGTAAACCAAAATATGGTAAGTGGAGGCACATGGGAGATCTGCTTCAAAAATTAATTCCTAATCTGAGCTAACACTGATGTAGATACATCCTCAGACTTAGAGCACAGAACTGGCATTCAGTATTCTGAAGGGTGGTGTATCTTAAAGCAACCAGAACTACTTTATTCTAACCCCCCAATTGTGCTACTGACTTCTCTGTCACACTGGACAGGGTATCTGGAGTAGAGAAAAAATAGCTGTGACCTACTTCCACTACTTCTGTTGATGCCCCATTAATATACAATTGATCACAGTTCAACTAGCCTAGTTTAAAGTTTTCATGTGAAAAGAAATTAAATGCTTTACTTTCTCAGTGTTCCATCATGAGTGGTTTCAACTATTATGGGTATTTGATGACTGCAAGTCAAAATTTCTAAAATTTAGGACCCTTTTAGTCAATGTAAACATGTAATAGTTTCCATGAGTATCTCAGGTGACTTAAATTGAATGCCTAATGAGTAATCTTTGTATTCTTTTAATGAATGTTAGACATGAACCCAAAATTGTAATAATAACATAACTGTAGAGAATGAATTTTTAAGACTCTTTTCTAAATACAGACAGGGTTCTGACTGCTAACATTGCTGCAAACAGGTCAAAGAATAGAACTCAAAATTGAGACTGAGAAATAATAGATGTTGAAAAAAGTAAGTGGGAACATCAAATTTTAATGGGCCTTATGATTTTAAATAGAAGAAGAGGTATAAAGCCAAGTTTATTTGGTTGGTTGGTTGGTTGGCTTTTTTGCAGTGTACCTGTTCATCCTGTTCCTTCCCTCAGCTCTATGGACATCTTATTATCTTCTTCTATGTCAGTACCAAGTTTCTATATATGGACCTTCCATCAAATTTTACCACATCCTCCTTTTTCAGCCTCACCAAATTATTAGTTTGTGCGTTGTAGTTCTGTCCTAAGGGAAACTTAAAAAGAACCAGAAGGACAAATGCTCTACTGGAATGCACCATTTTTAGAGCATGCAGAATTTTGTTTCTAAACAACTTGGCAGTGTCCTTATTTTCCACCTCAGCGATCTTCTTTAATCACATCTCCCATTTGTGTATCTAGTTTTTGAGGGTTTTTTCCCCGTCCTTCTTCTCTTTTTCTTCTTCAGCTTGTGGCAACGGTACAGAATGCTGATAAGCAAGACTCGTCTCCACTCAGGTAATCATTTTGGCCAACAAACACTGACTGTACTTCTAAAGGAAATTTGCAGGCTGAACAAACATTTAAAGTACAGTAAAAGCATTTGATATGCACTCGTTGCAGGTGCATCCACTGAAAACTGTTCAGACAAGGACTTGCTACAGCACTGATTGCACCAAAATGATATACTATAAGCTTTCTCTATTTTAGATAGTATTTTTGCCATATCAGCTGCACATTACAGTAATAAAACAGGCTTTAATGGACATGTGGAATGGTACAGTGATGATATGCAATGCTGAACAAAGAGCACTATTATTACCATATAATGTAAATCTTTGCATAACTAGTCACTGGGCAAAAATTTTCAGCTGCAGTACATGCATATAACTCCCGGGAGATCAAGGGATCTCATGCTAGTGGGAGTTCAAACTCAACAGTACTTGTGAAGAAGAATGGCCCTTAGTTGGCATTTGCCTTTATTAAAAAACACATGCAAGGCTAAATGTTTCAAGAGGCTGGGTTTCGTAATCCTTTTTGCATTTGAAGTATGATTTAGGTGAACAGCTGATTATTCAAACCTCTACCAGCTTCTTTCTTGCAATCAAGTATTTAGAATTGTTGGATTCATATTTGCAGCTCAAGCGTGGGTGTAAACCAAACCCACAACGGACAAGCTCCTGTACAAAAACTTAACTCTAAAGTGAAGGTGCCTGTTGTGGCTTAAGGGACAGGGGATATTATTCTACTCTGATTTTCAATTTTATTGTTCAAGAATCATACTGACAAAATTTGGATGCCTTGTTTGTCCTACGGTAGTCTATTTTTCTTATGATAGGAGCATTTGACTATATTTTTTGGGGAAAAAAAAGAAGAAATTTTACTTATGACTTTGCAGAAACACATGAAGTCTTTCATCACTGGTAATTTTCCATTTTCTTAAATATTATTATTTTGTTTTGTTTGTGTTCACTACCACAACATGAGAGTTATTTTATATTAATCGCTTCACTTTTTGTTTCACAAGTAAAAACATCATTTTGTTTTAGTAATGTGTTACAATGGAAAGTCGATAGTAAGGAAGAAGATTGCCAGTATGATAAAGTGAGTGCAGAGAGAATTTGACAGAGGTGATCTGTATTTTTCTTTCAACCTGTTTGCACTAAGAATGAGGCACACAATGATTTGGAGCTGGAATCTGCACCCAACAGAGCCTTCCAGCCTTCAGATCTTGCTGCTTGTTGGTTAGATTATCACTTACAGCAAATAAATCAATATTACTCTTTCTTCTTCACCATCTTTCTAAATAGTTCAAGAGAATGCATTTCATTTATGGGTCCCTTTAGGTAACCTATGATTCCATGGACAGATACTCTTCTCCTGAACCTTAAGATTTCTCTTACCATTTGCAGTTAAGGAAAGACTGATGACACTGTATATATTCATGCTAACTTTATAGTCAGACCCATACAGTGATGGGGGCTCTGGAAGTGTATTTCAAGACTTAGAGATGATGCCAGATGAGAACACTGTTTTGGATATAAACATGGAATACAGATATAAAATATTTATAATTTTTCATCCTTATGAAATGAAATTATGTTTTTGTTTAAGGAGGATCTGACAGAAAAGAAATACTGTTCATTAAAAATATTCAGTGCCATAACTGATTTTCTCAGATTGGCAACCTGTAGTAGCCCTACTCCTGAAAAGGAGGTTCTTGTTGGATAATGTTAATAGCGGGCATGGGAAAGAATTATAGCCTTTGAATCAAGGGGAAATGCAGATCCAGATAAGCTACTTTGTCCTCCTCTTAGTTACAAACTAGAGGTACCTGGTACACCAGGTAGAGGGGTGAGCTGGGGAGCACAGGATTCTCAGAGTAAGAGGAAAAAAAAGTACAGTGTGCTAAGGACACAAACAAGGATGCTTAGCCTGGAAGCCTGCTTGTTGAAGGAATTGGATCTAGTCAAGTGAGGTACACACACAATGAGCTGAATTTAAACTTAGATAAAAATGCTGTTTGGAAAGTGGTTCTATATTTGGTGTTCTGAAATCCAAGAAGTACTGAAAATAACAGCTTGCTGAGACAGGAAAAAAACATTCATTAAAGGAACATACCAAAAGAGTGTTCATCATTCAATGTTTTCCTTCCTTCCTTCCTTCCTTCTTTCCTTCCTTCCTTCCTTCCTTCCTTCCTTCCTTCCTTCCTTTCCTTCCTCATGACTTTGTGTTCTAATACTCTCTACCAGTAAATATCTCTCAAAACCACATTAACACTGTGTCTGAGACTTCCAACAAACTTTAAAAGTATCAGGAAAGTGTCGCCTTCAGTCCAGTGGTGAGTGTGCAGGGACACTCACACTCAGAGTGTGCAGCAATTGCTCACAAGCAGGTGTGGTGTTTCCAGCTTCTGACAGGAGATGAAATACCTGCCTGGAACTGCAGAAATTGCAAGAGCTCCATATAATTGCATAATGTTATCTACTGCAGTTGATTATTATGGAATAAGTCAAATGTAGCTAGGTGTGCAATTCTAACTTAATTAAACATCTGATTTAGTCTCATTTTATGGGTAGAAACTCTTTTATTTTTTTTCTTATTCTGCAGCTTCTCTATGTCAGAAACCTGCAGTGTGACCTGACAGAGAAAGCTGGAGCAGATCTGTCTCCCAAATGTCATCAGACATGGCCACTGTCTTGTATCAGATAAAACCTTACAGAGCCTGGCACTGCTTTCAAGAAATGACTGACCCATGAGCAAGTGGGATCCAAGTGCTGGAGTGTGTTTATCTGTTGCTGTTCTTAGTCAGGCTTGCCCTCTTTCAACTTAAATGTTCACATTGTCCCTTGTGTTCTCTCAGGCCACACAGAAAGTTCTTTTTCTTAGGCACAATTCAGTCAGATAAGTCATTTTCCCACAGGAGCAGACAAAAGCACACTTCTCTCACCCCTTTGCCTTAATATGCATCTCTTAGAATCGTCTTATAGTCCTTTTATAGTAAGAGCCTTTTGATTCTTTTGTTGGCTTCAGCTTTTGTCACTTGTCTTCATTTTGTCATTTGTTGGATTCTTCATAGGAATATGGATTCTGCATATTTTAGTACTTCTAACCACAAATGGAATTTTACTTTGCTTGAACCTGAGAGTTTTATATGAGCTCTTGTTATCAGGTTCCTTTTCAAGTTGATGTTGGTTTTATCATATTACAAGCTGTTATGTCAAAAATCTTTCAAAAATTTCAAGTGTTCTTTTTGTTGAAGTATTTTACTAGCTGGCATAATTCCAAAATCAGAAATTTAAGGATTTTTTTTGTACAATGAATTGTACGCTGTCCCAATGCCTTCCCTTCCTCTGATTTGCTAGGTTTTTCTCCTCATCTAAACAAGCCAACATGTTTTCATCAGCTAGCCACTTTTAAATATTCCTTAGACATCTATATATATACACTAAATATAGATGAGACTAAGTCTGTCACTTATCTCTTCGGATTTGACCAGAACAATCACCCAAGTAGTAAAAACCTCAAGCACGTTCTCCAGTTCTGCCAGTTATTTTCACTCACGAGCTGATTTTCCAGACCTTCTGACCCCATAGGAAGACATTCACACCATAACGATCTTGTAAAAGTTACTACCATAAAAGGCAAAATACTGTACAGAGAGAGAAGCCTCTGCTCTGCACTTCAGGAATGTCCACAGCACAAATACGCAAGCACCCCGAACGACTCACATAACCTGACAGTGGTGCAGGGCAATCCTGCTGCAGGCATGTCACAACACAGCTGCTGAGAGCAGGGCTGTATGATTACATCTCAACTCGAAGGCAAAGGAGTATTTTCAAGCTCCTAGGAGCACGTGGATTCCTAGTAACACCCCAACTGCCTTTTGGCATGAACATGTAGGAACCTGCCCTCTTTAAGCCCTGGCTTGCCTGAAGAAAAGATACTTTATGTGCAGACAACATGCAACTTGTGGTGTTCTTTAAGACGTCCCTGATTTTATGGAGATGCAATCTATCATATGGAGATAAGGTATCCCATTGTCTGGGACTCTCAGAGCAGCTTAAATACCTTCTTAAAGTTTTGGGATACAGTCTGCCCAAAGTATAGGACAAAACCCCTGAAACACGGGCTGATTGGACCAGACCCTGGTATCTTGCACATTTACAGACAAGAACAAACAAAACATAACATTTCAAAATTATATTCAGAATTTATACTCTTTCCTAACGTACTCACAAGGGAATGAAAAACACTGGAACCAGACAAAGCAAATATAATCTCATGAGTTTCTTTACCTGAAAAAAGTATACTTTTTCTCTATAACAATTGGAGTTATTCAATTTTTGTAACAAAGCAGTGGCTATAATAGATGACTGCAACTCAAATTATTGGTTACAAGGGAATATTTCACTGAATATTTTTTAAGGTGAAAGTTCCTATGAAAGTTTCTTTTCTGAAAATAAGCAGTGAGAATACCTCCCTCTTGTTATTCTTCTGGGGTTTTTATACTTTTTAATATATTTAACCCATCTTTTACTGGTGAAGAAGAGAAAAAATGCCTTCAGGAGTTTAATATAAATTGTCAGATGAATGCCCAGTTGAGCTACAAACTTTATGAGTCTTTGAAATTTCCAATTGGTTTTATAGTACAGAAATTCCTGTAAGTTTTCCTCATGATTTCTTTCAAATGGTATGATAAACTTTGGTGTGCAATGGTTCTTTTTGTTTTGTTGATTTTTTTCCTCATTTGAGCAGTCATCCAGAAATAAAAGCCTTCTACAGAAATAATCAAAATATTCAGTTGATCATGTTCAGAAAGAGCCTCATTCTTCTATGCAGTGATGCAATTATGGAGCATCTTGAATGATTGTCACTTAAAAGGGTTGTAACTTTTCCTGGTTTATTAGAAACAGCTGGCAGATACATCAGAGGCATCAATGGAATTATTACTCTGAAGCAGATGTTAAACAGAATGGGGCAATAACAGCTGTTGCAATTAGAGGCATTGTGGGCACATTTCTGCACGTCTGTGGCTCAACACGACACTGATCCAACCGAAGACCACTTAGTGAAAAGTTATTTTTTTTCATATATTCAAAAAAATTAATTTCACATAGGCAATGCAAAGAATGCGCTTTTTCTTACAGCTTGTGTCTGGGGTAGCTCAGACAACAGCAAGGCTTCAATAAGATCTTAAGTGCCAGCTGGTTTTTTTTCTCTTTAAGTTCTGATAAAATGTCACCCATAAAATTAATTCCTAAATATACATACTCCCTATTCTTGAGTGGTTTGGGGTGAGGACAGAAGAGTCTTGCTTATGTAGAACAAGAGGCTCACTTAGCTCCTTGGAAGAGGAAGGTTGAAAGGAGGTAGGGTCACACAATTCCCAGCTGCATGGAAAAGTATTTTCCTCATAGTTTACACTTACTTCCCAAAGTGGACATGCCATTACATGACATCCTCCAAGAAACTCATACAAATCTATTAATCCTTCCTGCAGCATCATGACAAACATTTTCTCATTATTCAGCAACATTTTAAATCCATGGAGTCTTGTTACTGAGTCACAGTTAGAAAACGAAAGTAGATGATGAGTTTTGTCCTCCAGAAGCTCTGCAGTCTTTCAGCATAAAGGAGATGCTAAAAACCAGCTAGACTCTGATTGGCCAACACAGACTGAAGAAATGACAACATGTTTTCGGCCACTAACCTAATGCTTTGTGGAAGTCCCCCACATTGACAAAAAGACCATGAAGTGGACAGGAAAGAGGCAGAAATGAGGAAAATTTGATTCATAACTTCAGTGCTGTGTGCCCTTTTCCCCTAATGACTTAGAAGTCCTTCACTAGCTGTGACTGAGATTTCAATCCACTTGTGCCCCAAATTCTCCTCATTTGTGTGTATTTCAGATAGCTGCAGTTTGCAGCTATTTCATTTAACCACATCAATGGCAGTGTCAGTCTTTGTGAGGTGAAAAAAGAGTTTAGGTGCTGAGGGAGGGGTTTGGACACCTTGACTACAGCAAGAGGCTTTGTCCTCGAACTGAACATCCTCATACAGAATGGCTGCATAAAAGAAACATTAGTACATAAGAGATTGTTGGTTGCCAAGAAAAATTACATTCATCCCTTACTGGGTGTGAAGCCCAGAGACCATCATTCCAAGTCAAGCTTTGAGAGTGACAGAATTTCTTTTATTTTTTTGAATTTTGGTTTGGCCTCTGAATCAAGTTGCCGGGAGAAAGTGAGATACCGAACAGAGGAGAAAGAAAGAAGATGGAGGTCAAAACAAAAATTACTCTTTAATGTAATTTCTTTTTCATAGTCTACGGTGGTACAGAAAAGGTTGAAGAACTTGAACTTTCTTGCTTCCATTTGTAGAAACAAAGTTTGCTCTCAAATCTCTCAGTTGCCAGAATGCTGTGGGGAAAAAAGGCAACCAGAAACTGGAAAGAACCAGGTTTGGGAATATTTAGAGAAGCTGAATATAATCTAATTCATAGAGAAGAAAGAAGTCAGCAGACGTTGCTCTAAGTTTTGCAGTGAAATCAACAAGACAACACAAAGTGACTGTGGATAGACCATAGGGTGACTGGGAAAAGTCTCTGACAGCCTGGAAACAGGCTAAATTTTCACCCGTCTTTAGGAAAGAAAAGAAGAAAGACGGGTAACCAACGATGGGTTGGTCAGCATCTCATCAGTCATCTCAAAGTCCTCTTTGTGAATATATTCACAGGCACGTGGAAAAGAAGGTTACTGGGAATGGCCAGTACACTCTACAGAGGGCAACTCATTGCTGACCAAGTTCATGTCTTCAGTGGGCTTTCTATACATTTTCTCTGTCATGCACTTCAAAGAGCTGCAAAAAGTGGGATTTGGTGAAAAATTGGAAGCCAATGTTGCTGTTGTGCAGCTGCACAGCTCTTTGCCCAAATCCCAGAAACACTCACTTTAGAAAATCTAGCTGATATCTCCATTCAGATCAAGAGCTCTCTGCCCTTGTGCCTGAGGGCTGACGTGACTGTTTCAGACAGCTATACTTTGGAGATATTAGGGTTAGCCACTCAAACGACTGAATTAGTCTATCCAATGCTAGGCAAGATGTAAACAGTGAAGGGGGGATTAGTATGCAACTCTGGTAGCCTGAAGGCATTCTGCCTTTGTTGGACTGGGGCACAGACAACGTCTGGACGAGAAGAGAAAATGGTATACACGGAGCATAAGAGATCAGCAGTTGGTTAGAAACGCCCTGTGTCCTTGATCTTAGTACTGAATCTCACTGACTCATGACTTTCCAGATGTGTTGTCAGTTACTCGGCTTCATCAGACAATGTAGAAATTAATTCCTTTTTAAACAGTTAAAACTTATTTAAAATAAATATATATATTCTGTGTATCCTTAATCTTCCAGAAGTATTAGAGTGAATTCCTACCCTTCCAGTGGGGTTTACACGGAGCTCAGACAAAGACACCGAGTAGACTTGTTGGGGATTGTGGAGAAGTGTGAAACGAATCATTCTGACTAGAAAACCATCACTTTCAGTGGTCTATTTATATTGAAAGAAGTGAACTGACTGATATGCTAAATAATAAATGTGTTCCTGATCTATTGCGCAGGAATGGCTGTCACTTTTATTTATTTATTTGTTGTTTCTGTTGGAGGAATGGATAATGACATGAAGATGATGAGATGAAAAGAGATGATGGGACAAAAAAAGGTCAACTTTCATCTTCTTTTTCTTCAAGTATTCTTGTGTTCAACACTAGTGCATGCTACTTACTGAAGATGTGCTATTGCTACTGGTATATATTTTTTTTTTGTTACCTGGACATGAGAGAGGAAAAAAAATTATCTTATGTTTAATCTATAATTCATACTGTGATCATCCCTGTAAACTTCGAGGAAAAATTAGGGTTTGTTTTTGATTTGCTTTTGGTTTGCTTTTTTTTTTAACAGGAAATGTTCTTATTTTAATCAACTATTTCAGCAACACCTTTTACTCCATGAGGAAAACTCCTGGCCTTGCTGTTACTATATCTACATATTACCCCATGGGCTCTGAGTAAAGTATTTTGTACTTTCTTGTCTGCCCTGGCTGTTTTTCACCTCCCCTGCACCTCACCAACTAAGTGCCAGCTATCAGAGGACCATCCTCTGGTTACTGTGTGAGGACTGTCACATGCTGGTCCCTGACAGTGCTCTGGGACAAACAGCCTCAGCTACCACGCTGCACTGAAAAGGCAACTGGGACACATCTTGTGCCTCGTGCTCCCTGGTTGACCTAATGGTAGCAGAGTGTGCAATTTTTAAGACTTTGGCATTAGAAAAGAGCTTCTCCCGAGTCAAAGCTGAGCTGGCAACCCCACTTCTTTCTGATACCCTTCCACTGTACTCTCACAGAGTGACAATCCTGCAATACAGTCCTGTATCAGAACACCCCTCATGCAGGCACATGCTAGACCGTGTTACCCAAGGACTGTATCTTCTGTTATCTACTGGTCATGTCAGCAGTTATTAATGATGTTATGCAATCTTCCTAAGTACATATAAATTGCTGCCATTCGACAAAATTTTTATTGTTATTGCCAGCTATAAATTGTTTCCATAATTCACATAATTCATTACTTGCAGACCACAACTGACCAGTAAAAAGTTATATCTGGGCCATGTCTGTCACAGATCATTATATATTAGAGGATACAGATATTTTTAGGTAAAGGAGTGCCCAGTTCAACTGCCATTTGACTCTGAAAATGGCTTGTTAATCCATCACCAGTAACTTGTGCTCAAGCTCTGTCTTGAAACACTTCTCTGTGGGCAACGAACTGCACAGCAGGATAGATACCATCTAAAGGAAAAGTAAGCCTATAAATCCACAATCTTATACACATATCCACAGCATGAATAAGAAACAGTATTTTCCAAAAAGCCGATTTCTGCTCTTGCTTTTCTATATAAGATACATCTGACAATACAGAGTTTGATCTTCATTTCAAGTGAACTGTATGTTCACGGACTATTTCTAACCTAAGAGGAAGACGTCCCATCTTTATCACCACAACAGTCAAATCTAATTCAAGTTTCACATATTACACTTTCAGCAGTCTGCAGGTCCTGGCAAAGCAGCCTTCATATATGAGAAGGTACCTTTTCTTTTATACAGTTTTCTTCCCTCCAGATTGTAGTCTTTTTACTGGGAATACAGTAAATTACTGACAATTGCAGTACTGTCTTTTGCTATGCTAGCAAATCCTCACAGTAGTAAATCTTTCCAGAGAATAGATGCACTTTGGTTTTATACCTACCATCCTCATTGCAAGTTTGTCTTAAAGAATACATTTATTCTTGCAGATGTCTTTGCTTTCATTGCAGCCTTTGTTATTGGACCCTGGAAAGGAGGTCCTCCCCGTGTTGCTGTGCCAGCACATTGCCTTGTTATTTAGAATGTATCGAATATACAGAAAAGCTGGTGACACCATAAGCACATTTCTTAGGACAACAAATGTAAAATAAATTGGAAAATGAGGCAAATTGTGTTCCTGTCAAGACAACACTATTAAGAGGGACAGAAAATAATATGCAGCCAGCTTCACCAATGTCACAAGATTTTCTAGGGGTTTTTCTGTGTTCTTCAAGGTTATTGTCAACTGATGTAGCACTTACAAAAACAAATTTATCAGCTCAGCTGCAGTTTTATCAAACTTCACAGCTATCCATATGTGTTGATCAGTAACAACCCCGGAAATAATTAAATGTTCCAATTATATATATTCATTTATTTAAAGCATAATCTTACAGAGGTCTGCCTAGAAAAAGAGCTCACTTCCAAATTTATAATTCAATCTCTGACTTAAATATCACTTAAACATAGAGATTTGTATGTCTGCTCCAAAGGGCAACCTTATGCTGTCCTTTTTCTTAGTTCTATTTCTGAGCCTTATGATGGGCCACAAACCTGCTTCTGCTCCCACTCCCACATAAGGCTGTGGCATCGTGCACAACCCATGACAAATTGTCCTAACGGCAGGAGAAAGCGATGGTCACTGTAAACCTTAGACACTGGAAATGCCTCTTTGGCATAAATCCCTGTAGTTATGTAACGAGGAAGACATATCTAAAAGTAAATTACTTGCTCTCCAGATTCTTCCAAGGATCATGCAGCTGCTTAATTATTAAGCACTATGAGTACTCCCACTGATGTCAGTAGGGCTATTTATAATGAAGAAATTCAAGAGTGTTCATAATTCTTCAGGATATGGGTTATTACATTAAAATGATCATGGGGGAAGGTAATTTTGGGTCCAATTATATTTATTTAGGTGTCCATCTTAAAATATTGTTATAGTTTCACAGGTTAACATATCCTTAAAACGTAATTGTAACTCTCCATTTCCTCATTTATAACATTTGGGTTTTGGGGTTAGAGGCTCCTTGTAATGCATTTTGTCTTAAATTATTGATGTGCACTGTCAACCTTAGTTCCATCATCTACTGTGGTATCTCATCTGCATAATTATGCAAGTTAATGAAACTTATGAGAAGGTATTATGAACATTTAAATTAATTTATATGTGTTTTATATGCAGAGGAAGATATTGTATAGAGAATTGAAAAGTAATAGCAATTCATATAGAAGTTCAAATATCTTATTTATAAGAAGGATATTAAAGCAGTAGAATGAGATTAATGTAAAATTCACAATACTTTTTTACAATTTTTAAGACACTGGTTAAGAGTATTCAAAAAAACTGGTATTTTTGTGTCCCATTCTATGCATTACATAGATATTTAAGCTTGAAAGATGGGCTCGGTAGCCTATCAGGATGATGGGCTCAGTAGCCTTTCAGGATAATTAAAGAGCATTGTGAAAAATGCATATGTTTCCATTTCTTTTGTGCAAATACATTATCTTTGTTATGGTTTCATGGGTGCTTCCTTGAGAAAAAATTCTCCTTGTTTCCTTTCTGATTTGTTCTCTTTTTCCCTGCTTAATAGGAAAAAGAACATCACCAGCAATTTGAACAATTTGAGCCAGTTCCAAAAAAGCGTACATTTTTTTGAACAATCATCTTTCAACCTGGTTTGAAGTATAGCAGTCATAATTAACAAATTTCTCCAGAAAGAATTCCTACGGAGTGCCAATTGACTTCCACCTGCTCTGCAGCATTGGAAGCGTGATACAGTAGTACACTGAGCAGAAAGACTTTGCAGAGTACCTAAACGACATTCCCACCCTGGGCATGGAGTAGCTCCAACATGCAATTGCTGCAGGTGGTGGGGCAGCCAACACAAACAGATCTAAGCAGGACTGGCAGTAGGAGGACTATACCTGTTGCAGGCTTTCTCTTGGAAAAATGCCAAACATGAGACAGAAATACCTAATTGCTACAGGCTATAAGCCACGACCACTACTACAATAGCAGAAAATCCTTATTAGACAGCTAGCTATTAACACTTGACAGCCTTTAAAAAGTTAGCTGCTGGTAGGTGTTGGGGTTTTTTTTTTTCAAAGAACAGAAATTAAAAAGGGTTTCTAAGTGCATTTTACAGATTCCTGCTTTCAAGTTAGTAACTCATAGTAACTGAGATTGGTGAAGCCTCCCAAACAAGATGCTGAACTTAAAACTGGCCACCAGTTGCACCCTGTAATTCACATGCTGTTATTTAGTATCAAGTCTTTCTCTGTAGACATGCTGGTTCAAGGATGATTTTAAAGTATTGTACTACTATATGATTTATATTTGGAGCACAGCTTTCTTTTTGTGCTCTGAACTATGAACAAATAAAGTGCACGATGTCTGGGACACATGAGAATCATGAAACATTTTTTTCCATTAGATGATCACAGATACTGTATAAATTTTTTGAAGAGGCAGTTAAACCTTCCATTGCAGACTGAAATATTGCAAGTTTTTTCAGCAATATGTCCTAGGCTAATACCTACAAAGAAGCTCTGCTTAGAGAGTGATCAAATTCAAAACCTTCAATCAGAACAGTTAATCCAGAAACCGAATCTACCCCACCTCCAACTTCCATTTTGGATACCAAATTCAGTGGGACATCCAAAAATGAAATTCAGGGTGTGTTCTACATGTATGTCAGGTCTTTTCCTCTGCATATTTACAAGATAATTAACAGAGACAGATCCACCTACTGATAAATAATATTTCATTTTCCTTCTGATTTGCAGCTGAAGATTTTACCGTAAATGTGTGACTTTTTCCTTAGCTTCTCCTGAGCCATGAAATCAACTTGAACTCTTTTTCACAGAGCAGAAATATCTGACCAACCTGATATCACACCAGATAAATTACAGCATCATCAGAGGCATGAAATTTTCCCATTTGCTCTTGCAAGAATGTAAATTTAGAAGTCTCCCTGTGACACTTTGAACATTGACACTTCTATACTTGCAGTCAAAGCAAGAAATAGAATATATTTCATTAAAATCAGTACTCTGAAATCTGACCCTGGATGTAAAATCTGACCAAAAAAACCCCAAACCAAACCAAAACTAACTAAAACAAACCAAAACCCCAGAACCTTTGTGAGTTTTAAATTGATTTAGACAAGATGAGAATAAGTCCCCAAAGATTTAGCTTAAAATCCTGAGTGGTACTTAGGTTTCTCACTCTTACCCAGGTGTCATTTCCCATAAGAGTTGAGAGTCCAGATACTTTAGAGGAATTCAGGCCCTGATGTGAGCTAGAGACTTGCTTTTAAAAAGCATGCAAACTTTTTGCATGGGCAACTCTCCATACAATGGGAAAAATCTAGAAAGGAGACTGGACTGAGGGGTGCTTGTAGTAGGTTATTTTTATGTATACGGCAGTCTGCTTCTAAAACTTGCTCTGTTGACATTAATGCAAGGCTGATATAAGCCTGAAGTGAAAATTGTGCAGTTGCTCTGAGGAGGCCCAGGGCAAAATAACACAGTTCAGCATCTTATAACTGTGGCTCCACCTTTTCTGTACAGGGTTAAACCACACCTGGAACAAGATCAAGTTTACCTGTAATTCACAACACAGTAGGTACACTGCATCATCTGCACAAACATGAATTACAGCAGCTTCGTTAACCACAATGACATCTTATTTTTCAGACTGCTGACATACTTAAAATGAGAGGCTTTTCAGAGAAAGGACTCATTTGCTTTGTATATGTACACTGTGTTTCATAATGGCATTCCTGTATTATCTATATGTAAGACAATACAAAAATAAAAATACAAAAAACCCCAAACAAGTATTCAACAGAGAGTATCAAACCCCAAGATATTTATCTCTAACATAGGGTATGAGTGGGATGGTAGCAAAATAGACATTTCTGAGAAGACTGGTGAAATGTTTTTCCAGTTCTCCTCAAAAATGAGTCATGAGAAGGAGGGGATATACAACTGAGTAACTAAATCAGTTTGAAAGAAAATACCTCTTTTAGAGTTCTACAGGAAATAATACTGTATAATATAATGGACCCAAATTTAGCTTTCATCTAAATACACAATAATTAAATAAAAGATCAAAAAGTCTCATCTTTTGTGAAGAAAGGACACTGCAATAGTAGAGGCAGCAGTAATAATATACTGAAATTATTCGATAAATTTTTGCTTTTAAATACAAAAGAGAAATATTTAAGGAGTCACTAGAATGAATGTGAGTCTTGTTGATTTCCATGAGACTGATATTATTGTAAGATGCTTGCGTGCAAAATTAAAATTGACAAAAAATTACATGATAAGCAAAAAAGGGAATGTGGAAAGAGTTTGTGTACCTAAACATCTTCTCCATCAATACAGATGTTGGAATGATGTTCTAGAAGGTAGCAAGACAACCCCGAGAAGAGGTTTTCCTTAATGCCTAAGATAGATGTGACACTATTAAAGAGAAAATGAGTAGAAAAATAATAGAGAAATCACAAAGGATGTAAGTAGAAGCCCATCAATAATGCATAGGTCTTTAGAGTATACTTTTTTTAGACATAACTTAGAAATAGTAAAACGGAAGACAATTAATGTTACATTTACGAGTATTGCTTTGTAATTTCACTTTTGGGATACCTTTAATCAGTGCATACAAGCATGGATTATTCTCAAGTGAATAAAGACTTTACACTGATTAACAACATATTTCTAAAGGTATAGAAAGGGGAAAAAACAGAAACAAATACAGGAGATACAGAGGAAAAAACTGAGACAGATTTCTGTTGATTTTACTGTGTTCATCTCAACTGAAGTAAAATTTCCTAAGTGTGCCTGACATGTATAACCTCTGTTTTGTTAAATGTTAAAAGACAAGGTTCAAAGTTGTGAGACAAATTCTGTTTAATTTAATGTTTTTATTCAAGCAGCTCCAAACATAAATCAATAAATCTGCATTTAGGCACTTGCTTTTGATTAGGCACTTTCTAGACTCAAGTTGAAGCAAAATAGTAAACCAAAAATTTTTATCATGTATTTAATCTTAGTGACTTCCATTTTTGTTGAGAAAGTTGACTTGACTACAAATGGAAGGTGAAGATAAAAACACATGGGAATTTGCTGATGCTATTACAGTTGATTTTCTGTGACTGTAGTAAGCAAAAAAAAAGGTTTAATGTTAGATTATCACTGTAATAGGTAAGTGGCAGGAGTGCAAATGTTTCTTTCCCGACACCTGAGAGAAGTAGCTATGGAAATACACATACTACAGGCTGATGCACTGTGTTGGTTTTGCAGAGCCTGGTTTTTGGTAGTGAGAGGGGGGAGCCACAGAGGTGGCTTCTGTGAGAAGCTGCTGGAAGCTTCCACCACGTCCAGCAGAGCCAATCCCTGATGGCTCGGATGATGGATGTGCCACTGGCCAAGGCTGGGCCAATTAGAGATGGTGGTAATGCCTCTGTGACAACAGATTTAAGAAGAAATCACAACAAAGTTGGTGGCGCAGTTGTAATTTGCCAATTACAGAAGAGTAGGAGTGAGAACATGTGAGAGGAACAACAATGGAGGCACCAAGGTCAGTGCAGAAGGAGGGTGAGGAGGTGCTCCAGGCGCCGGAGCCGAGATGTCCCTGCAGCCCGTGGTGAGGCCATGGTGAGGCAGATTGAACCCCTGCAGCCCATGGGGGTCCAAAGGGGATGCAGAGATCCACTCACAGGCTGTGGGGGAGGTGCCCATGCCGGAGCCAGTGGCTACCAGGACACTGTGATCCAGAGGATGTCCCAGGGGAGAGAGAGGCCTTGCTTCCAGGCTGGAGCAGCCTGTCCTTGGAGGACTGCACCCCGTGGCAGAGTGACCCACGCTGCAGCAGGTTTGGGAGGACTGTCTGCCCGTGGGATGGACTCACACTGCAGCAGTTTTGGGAGTGCTGCTGCTCGTGAGAGTGGACCCACGCTGGAGAGGTTCACAGAGAACTGTCTCCCGTGGGAGGGACCCCACGGTGCAGCAGGGAAACGACTCCTCTCCCTGAGCATCGGAAAGAAGATCTTGGGTGATTAATTGACCAAAACTCCCACCCCATCTCCCTGCACCGTCAGTCGGAAGGAGGGAGGGGTTGGAGGGAGACAAGGGTGTTCTTAAGGGCTTATTTTACTTCTCATTCTGCTACTCTGATGTTGTTAGTAATAAATTCACTTTGTATCATTAAGTAGAGCCTGTTTTGCCCTTGAAGTGTTTTCTCCCAGTCCTTACCTGAACTCATTAACTCTTTGTTAAATTTTCTCTCCTCTGTCCAGTTGCAGAGCAGAGGAGAGTGAGTGAGTGAGTGAGTGAGTGAGTGAGTGAGTGAGCTTTTTGTGGGTGTCTGGTGTTTGGCCAGTGTCAAACCAAGACATGCACTAACAAATAGATATCAGCCAGGGCCTGCCCATGGGAAAGCACAGGTCTCTGCTCACCTTGAGCTGTTGCCTTTGGAACAATTTGGAATTCTTGTTTTTCTCCTAAGACAGCAGTAGGAGGGGTACCTTTGTCTCCATGGATGTTTATCCAAACTCACACTGTTGAGGCAGAGACCCAGTGCATTTGCCTGTTGTCACTCAGCCTTGTGGTGGGAGGATGTGGCAAGAGACGATAGGTTGAAACTCAGTTTTGCTTTGAGTTATTTCCACCTACAGACAACATCAGCTTATATGAGTACAGAGGCTTGTAGATATAAGTGATCATCCCCCTGTGCTCAGCACTGGTGAGGCTGCACCTTGAATTCTGTGTTCAGTTTTGGGCCCTTCACTATAAACAGGACATAGAGGCACTGGATTGTGTCCAGAAAAGGGAATGAAGCTGGTGAAGATCATGGAACTGAAGTCCTATGAGGAGCAGCTGAAGAAGCTGGAGTTGTTTAACCTGGAGAAAACGAGGCTAAGGGGAGACTCTATTGCTCTCTATGACTGCCTGAAAGTAGATTGTAGCCAGGTGGGAATTGCTCTCCTCTCCTAGGCAACAAGTGATGAGAGGAAATGTCCTCAAATTGTGCCAGGGGAGGTTTAGATTGGGTATTAGGAAAAATTTCTTCACTGAAAGGCTGATCAAGGGAACATTGGAACAGGCTGCCCAGGGAAGTGGTTGAGTCACCATCCCTGGAGGTGTTTAAAAGAGGTGTGGATGTGGCATTTGGGGACATGGTTTAGTGGTGGACTTGGCAGTGCAGGGTTAGCAGTTGGACTCAATGATCTTAGAGGTCTCTTCCAAACTAAATATTTCTATGATTCTATGATTTTACAGAACTAAGTAATAAAAAAAAATAGTTGTATTTTATTTTACAGAAAATTAAAGCTGAACTTCAGATTCAATAATGTGGTGCTAAAAATCAGGCCTAGGTTCTACTACCAAAGTCCTCTTTGGAGGCCTTGGAAGGACTGCCTTTTCTCATATCATAGATGCTGGAACAGACAAGTCATGAACAGCTTAACACCTGGCCAAAATTCACTCTCAGCTGTTCTATTTGTTCAGGCACCAGTCCACATTAACTATACATCCACGGTCTTACTGTCTTATTTTAAGATCTGGAACAGCTATCAGCTTAACTAATTTAGGTCGCACAGTGAAGGGAAGAACCTCATTTGATTGCTGGAGTTCAATTTGTGAAGAGCTGCAATATTCACCTGGACTTACAGCAACAGTAAATAATTTCTTGTTCAGTGCCATTGCATCTATCCCAAGAGCAGAGCACAGTGAAAGCTAGATGAGCAGCTAGTGTGGGCCCCAAATCTGCATTATAATGGAAAAAGTAGCATCCACGTTTGTTCAAAGTTAAATTTCAAGATGCCTAAACCTATCTTGATTTACCATCATTGGAAAGTCATCCTGATCTAGCAGACAGTCTCCATAGGTCACACTATTATTTATCGAAGATAGAAATGATGGTGAGTGCATGGCAATAGAATGATGACAATGTTTTAAAATGATATAGCATTTTATATCCATGAATATCAAGATGCTTTTGGATATTAGTTATTCATTCCTCTTGATACCAAAATGGAACTTGCTGAATTATTATTTCACTTCCTAGACACAAGTCTGTGTTATCTACCTTCCCACTTCATTTAGATAGGTAGAGAGTTTTGAAGACCTGTGATCACCCCTTTTGACTCTGTTATTGTTCACATCGCTGAGCATCTCTGGAGCATCCAAGCTGGATTGCACTGAGGTGTCACTAAACCAGAAGAGGTGTTCCAGGGACACACTTAATCCTCTCCCATAACAGGGAGACATGCAGTCCTTGGATCTAGTATACCAAAGCAAATCTCCAGCACAGGACTACACATAAGCAAAATATTTCTGCTGGGTCCTGAGTGCTTTTTAGCCCAGTAAGCACAGATCTGCAGACCCCTCCTAGCCCCCTGCACCACCTGCTCAGTCATAAGTAGCTGGCAGAGCTGACCCAGCTCACTGGTCCCAACCCATTGCTGTGAAACTTCTTTGCCTCAGGAAGGGCAATGCTTCCCTACTTTTCATGCCAAAGAGAGGCAAGCTGTTACTCATTATTTTCCTTTTTCTTTTTTCCTGTCATATTTTTCCATGAATATACCACCAAAAAGACAAACAATGAAGGACAAGGAAACAGCTCATCTTTTTACTGTTTAAAATACCATTTCCTCTGTGTCACTTTTATTTTAAAACATGAGGTGTAAGGTTATAGAGAACATTGGTGTTTGTCTTGAATCTCTGCCTTTGTTTTGGATCAAAAATACAACAACCAGGCCAAACACAATACTAAACATTTACCACTGAGGTCACTGATCTGCAATTTGTTGCAGTGACAGATCCAATATTGTGCTTGGGGAACAGACTGGATGGCTGTTAATGCACTATTATAGGCACAGTTGGGAAATTGGCTGAGCACCAGGTAACTGGGATAACTGGGGATTATTGCACAAGTCCAAGAGTGTTTTAACTTGTGACTTGATTGCTAACATGGGGAGAGCTTTTAAAATGTTAATTGATTTTTTTTTATAATAACACAAACCATCTGTAGCTTTGAACTTAAATTTAACTTCTCTAATTAATTCTAATCCTTCTGCTACAAGAACTGTCTGTCACACATCAGTCTCTTCATTCTATTTTTGGTTCAGTTTGTCACATCATTTAAAGCCTTGACCCCACCATAGCCAGGCTTTAATTAACAGTAAAATAGTTCTAGAGGAAACTGTATGAAGCATAAGGAATTGAGTTCAGACCTGTCCAGACAACATAGGAAGATCTGACATACTACCTTGTGTCTTACCAATGTATTTGTGGAAAACAAGTTATTCCATTTATCTGTGGATTTTCTATGATAAAATTTTAAGCCATGGCTTAAACTCCTGTTTTTCTGTTGAAAGTTCTCCTTCTGGCCACACACTGTGCTTGTGTCAGATTCTGAGAACTGTCAAGAAATTGACAAACAATGCAAAAAACAGATAAAAATTACTAGGAGGCATAGGGTGGGACAAATAAATACAAGGTGTAGAAGAAATCCACTGACAAGATGATAAATCTTTAGCTCTGAAACAGAAACAGACTTGCCAGAGGAGGAGGAATGTCAAGGGCAAGAAATCAAAGATAGGTTGTGAACAAAGCTGTTACTCTGTTCATTTTCATATGAACAGAGTACATATGATGTGTACGCAATGATTCTACGTGTACGCAAAGAATGTCTGTAGGGCTAATGGTTGCTACGTGGAAAAGAGAACAAGCAAAACTTCAAGGGATACTTTTGGTTGAACCCCTTAACTACTTTATTAGGGTCATACTAATTGTTAGGCAGATACAATGCTGCACGTTTAACATTAATGTTAATTTGTAAAATAAATCTCACTGCATACTATAGAAAAAGATAATGTTCTCTTCTTACAAGGCATAAAGTTAGTACCAATCTCTTGGGTGAATTATTACATTTTATACTATTATAATAATAATTATTATATCAAGTTGCTGAATTTATACTCCCTTAAATAACAATGTTAGATTAGTCAAGGCTGATGGAATATCATTCTTGGAAAGACACGTAGTGCAGATATTCCCACTTCACATGACATGCAATGCAGTTTACAAAAAAACTCACACAGCATATCAACACTCCACACTTTTGTAGATGCTGACAAAGGTCTGTTCTGAAGGTGCAAAAAGGTGTGTCAAAGCCGCCACTGAATTCCGTACGACATCTGCAGTTCCAAGCATGGTCTGAAGATCTGAGTCTTCATACTGAAAATTATTTTGAGATGTAAAAACAATTTACATTGAGAATGTAAAGCAGACTGTGAGTGAAAAAACTGGATTGTACACTTTTAAAAAGTTGAGACTTCTACAAATCCAAGAGGACTAAGAAGTGCTTCAAGCTTTTTAATCCCAGAGGGTTTGTAATCTCATCCGATTTTTCAGTAATTGTAATTCTAATTAAGTGACCCTAAAATTTACAGGGACAGAAAGTCCTCTAGAAATGCTATAAAGCGGGGAAGCAAACTGTAGACACCCAGAAATTGTGAAGGTACTGCTCCAGGCAAACAAATGCACTTGATAAGGGATTTTAATGAAATTGCACTAAAATATGGTGTAGCAGCTCCATTCCTGAATGATATTTCATTAACATAGCATAACTCAATCAAATGCATTCATGTGCCCAAAGACTAAAAACTGAAGCATCCAACACTGAACAGCAGATTCGAATCCTGGTCAGAAAAGTGCAAAATTTTAAAAGATTCCACTTTCTCATCAAGATGATGATGTGACCTCTCCTTGTCTTCTTTTTTTTTCTTCTCTCATCACAAGTGAAAGAAGGGTTGATTTCTTTCCTCACAGAATAATCAGTAACATCTTTGGCAAGCATGAGACTGGAATGTGGAGCTGCTGGTTGAAGGTGCTGCTCTGAATTAGGCAGAAAAAAGATTTGACCCTGCATTTTCCATACAAATGGAAAACTTTCCATACACCAAAGTAATTGCTGCCTCTGGGACCACAGTCATTATCTCTTTCTTTGAACAGAAATTCCTTTCCAGTCCCAAGAAACTTTTCTCAGATACAGTTCCATGCATTTGGTTTATTGAACTGATATTTCTGACAAAACAAAGGGAAAAATTTATTTGCTAACCAGTTAGAATGTTAGAATGCTGCTGTTAGAATGTTGTCTGTTCAAAAAGAGGAACGATTCAGACAAAAAGAAGTGTTCAATGCTCTGTGGAAGACAGTCTTGTCTATATGGAGAGGCTGAAAGACTATATAAAAAGAAACCATTTCAGTGATGATTAAAAGGTACTAGTTTTACAAGGTGTGATGGGAGTTAGAACTATATTCAGATGTGAAGCCTATCGTCTTCCTGCAAACTAACAGACAAGATGTTTGCTCAGATTGTACAGTTTCTATAAAGTCATCCACTTCAACAACCTTGGGTGATTGAAGAGCATTTTAATTGTACGGGTAGAACTGAAAAACCAAATAAAATCACCTCTCAATATGCAGCTGGGTTAATGAAATTAAAGGGGACCTTCCAGTTTTACAAGGGCTGTAGGAGTTGCATTAAGGATCTGGTCCATGTGCCAAATGTAAAATAAACTATTTGTGACTGGTTATTGTATAGCGGATCCCGAGTGATACTCATGAATAACTTTTTGAACAGAAACTGATATTAAACAAGCTGGAACTGTAACAGAACTATGAAAACTTTACAATAAGTAAAATGAGACTGAGAAGAGAGCACTGCATTCATAAACCTCGTATGGCAGTATGGAATATGCTGAGAATGATCCAGCATCTTTACAGCTATTTAATTTAGAGGATAATAAACAAAGGAATTTGGGGATCCTTTAAAAGATGTCTGGGGAAATAGTTTGAAAGCAGCATGAAAATGGAGACTCGCGGTTTTGTGATTTTATAACATTGTCATCCCAGACTACAGAAACTGTAGACCTACAGAAAGTATTAATGTTCCAAAAGCATACACAGGAAAGTTTTGCTCCCTTGCGTACTAATGCATTATAAAAGAGCATAAAACTAAATAACATCTACTAAATCTTTATGTCATTAAATTACTTCCATTTTCTCATAAAGAACAGTTGAGAGAGATTTGGTTGATCAGGCCAGGCATTTGTCTAATTTTGAATTCCACATTGCCCCCTCTCCCAGCAATTTTGCAAAAGGATGATACTACCATCTCACTACTTGAAAACAACAATGTACCAGAAGAGGGGACAAGGCCACACTTTTTACAAACCTTGTCAGCATGTTCTGTGGCTGTCAGAAACAGAGGGAAAGTTCAGCATGGTGAGGACTCTGGAATTTTAACCATGGTTATGTGAAATTAACAAGACAGTTTTCCCACCAGCAAATTAATGATGCCATCCATATTTCTGGTAATTTTAAAATTAACCCAGGCTTGGATTCTGGTCACCATTTCTTTTAATAGCACAGCACATATATGCACTTTATTAGCAAACGTAGAACATGGGCTTTACCATACTCAGCCTAGAAATGAAGTCTGAAGAATGAGAGAGAGAACACACAGAAAAGGATTTATTATAGAATAAGATACTGGTGTTTCAAATATCCTCTGCCGGTGCTGTTTGGCAAACTATATGGGCTGGCTTATGCAAAATATTTTGGGTAACTTTAAAGCCATATTTTATATATATATATATATATATATATGTTCATCAGTATATATCAATAATGTGTTTTCTACTAAAGCCTGTAGATGAATAATGACTTGAGCACCTTCCCAGAGCATTTGCACAGTTCTCAAGGAGTCATCTTAAAACTAATCAGAAAAATACATACTTGTGTCTGAATATATAAATATACATTCTGATCATTGATAAATATGGAAAACAATTTATAGAATTATAGGATCATAGAATGGTTAGGGTTGCAAGGGACCTTAGAGATCGTCTAGTTCCAACCCCCATCATTTCATTCAGGATACACATAATCCGAAAAATACATCCTGGCTAGTCTGGAACAGTAAAAATTTAAATTCTATCCCAGCACATCAATTCTTTTTTGTGAGGCAAAAGTATTGTTACACCAACAGAAGACATGAAAGCCACATCAGTCAACACAATGCATCCCTGATATGCTCTGTTTGATCACCTTTAAGCATTCAACAGCCCAATAACAACCTGTGTGACATATATGAAGTCTGATGTGGTTCATGATTATGGTGGATGCTCACGTGAAGGACTTCACTAATTCTGGGGGTTTTTTCTGCTCAAATAGTGAACCTGATATGGCTTGCTTTTAAGGATGGTAGACTTTGGAAAAATTGTGCAAAGGCAGAAACTCCATCCAACTTACACATCAGCCGTTTGTCAGAAGGAGAAAAATGCAAAACTTGTCACAATCCCTCCTTTCTACTCTTCAAAAGGGAACCAGTGGAATGATTTATTTGGCCTTTCAAAGAAGTGGTCTGTGCTATGACTTCAAGAAAAGACAACTTAAACACTAGATTGCAGATCTTGTATTGGTCTGTACAATGGCAGTTCATGTTGCCAGAAGTCATACTGGGGATGTTGCACATTCATAAGAAGGAAAGAAGTTATGGAAAAGGTGTTCACAAATAGACAACTATGGTGGAAGCAAGAAACTATAGAGATAATTCACAGAATTCTTTGTAATCTCAAATAAATACATAGAGATTAATATTAGCCAGAAACAGCCATTCAGAGAAAAGGCATTTAAAACAGCTTCTGTGCATGTATTCAACTCGATGCACTGTAACAAGAACACATATTGGATGTAATTAGCAGGCAGACACTCAGCCTGAGCAAAATGACTTGTGAAAACCCACTATTTCTGCTACAAGTATCCTAAAATTACAGAGCAGAAAATGTTGCTAGCAAAATTACCCTGGAAAGCTTATACCTTGTTTTAAATGTTGTGTTGACTGAAAGCCATCACTGTCAAAAAGTAGGGAGACAGCAGATTTTGCCCTAAGGACCCCAGCTGGTCCTCACAAGAAGCCAGGGAGGAACAAGAGCTACACATTTGGGTCCACTGCCTTGATTTTTCCCCTAGATAAAAGAGCAGAGGAGGGGAAAATGAGGAAGAGAAATTGCAGTGATTCTGTTGCTGCCACTTGTCTCTGAGTGAGGCAGATGGTGATCTCATGAGTACACCTTAGTGGACGGGGTGATAGGCAGTTGTTTGGAGACATAACTTAATGAGTTATTAATTATATAATAATTAATAATTATAATAAAATNCTTTCTTAGGAGGTTCAGAGCAATACTATAGACACATCTACCTGCTCACAAACAAGAAGAGTTCAGAAATCAGGTGGCAGACCCAAGCCTATTCTGTAAACCTAAGAAAAAAAGAAATACATTTAAACACCAAACCAAACAAACCCCTAAAACCAATCAAGGACAACCAAACCTATCAGATCTTGGCAATGTTTCAGATGGAGCTGCAGTTTCTGGAAGAGTTTGCTTGGCATAGTTAGTACTTCCATCACCTGTAGGCTCATCTGTCTGGAAATGATCTGTTCAAGTACGCATCTGCTATAGGTTTAGCACGTTACAGAAAAACAAGACATAACAAGCCTATGAGACCAATGAAAAGGTGGAATTGAAGGCAATGAGAGAGGTCTGAGGGAGGTAAGGACATAAACTATATCAAAGAGAATACTCAAGAGGTATAGCAAAACCAAGCCAAATAGTAAAGTCTGACATTGTCGGTCATCTAAATTCTGTTATTTTACTTTGCTGTTCCAAATCCCTGAAATGTCTCAAACAATTTCGAGAGCTTCAAAATTTCAGTGCAAGAACATTTGCCAAGTTCTCTAGTCTTTTTCTCCTTTTCTGCCTTTTTTGCCTCTTTGGCCATGACACAACTCATGTGCCTTTCAAAAGTGCCTTAAAGGGCTTTTTGCCCTAGTAAATGCTTAGCACTTTCTTTTGAAATCATTTGTGGACTTTGTGTACCTCCATACTGCATGACTCCACATTTAATCACACGGTTAAACACATAGATTTTTCACTTGCTATTTAATTTTAGCAATTTATAGAGTTTTCCCCTTTGTTCTCCAACACTCACTGTTTTAAGGAGTAAATGCTGTCTTTAGAGAACAGGATGTAATGATACAATTCTTGGGGTAAGTCATAATGCTTCCTTCCATAACAATAATTTAAATTCTCAAATTTTCTTTAAATTCTCGTGTATCTAAGCATACTAAAAACAATGCCTACATATCATGTTAACTTAAACCCCATTAAAGCACAAAATCATGTGAAATTCTGTTAATATTTAGTTGTAAATTTTAACTTTCCTCAAGAGCATAAAAAACAAAACATTTCCCAGAACATCTTAAACAGCTGGGTTGAGCCTTTCTTTGAAACTATTTTGTTTTCCAAACATATACTGATAGAACATTGTGAAGTTAGTACTCGTAATTGTTACAAAAGCTTACCCATTAAACCTCTAAAGGTTTTTATTTTCTTAAATACTTATCCAATTCCCTCAGACTGAACAGATAACTGAAACAGAGCAAGAATTTCATGAGGAAAAATGGAAACAAATGCTTATATTTAAGATTTTATCTAAGCTACTGTGATTATGTTTCTAGAGGGATCAAAAGAAGTTACAGCTGTATATAAGCTCTGTTCTAAGAAAAGTCTTCCAAAAGAGAAAATTTCCCACCCTTGCTATTACCGATGTCGCTGAGTTGGCAGTGGTAACAGTGAGAAAAGGCTTCAGCAGCTTGCTTTATTTAAACCCCTGCATCAGTAAAACTTCCTTAGCATGTGATTGATAATTGTTCCCCAGCACTGTTGTGTAGCAGGACTGATTACCAAGGGGATTAAAATTCCAGAAACTCTCTGAAGAGTGTCTCTAAGGTCTTCTCTTCAGTCTCTCTGCTGCAAAGATGATATTAAGTGATGGGATTTAAATTTAGCTTTTTTTAGACAATATTTCCTGGCATGATCAGCATCTAAGGCCTTACTGGAACCCCTTCAGAAAAGTGTCTGACTTCTATCCAAGGCATAATACAGCTGCAATTTAGGAACATACCTCAGTACAGCAAAGCTTGCTGGCTGCAGCTTGAAGGAAAATAGTCACAGAGCAATAGATCACTCTTGTGGACTGAGCATGGGCCTGATTCAACCTTCCCAAATTACTCCCCCAGCTCTGCATTCTGCCTCCAATTTTTTGGGCCAAGTCATATTACCACTTTGCAACTAGGTAATTTCCTTAATTGATAACCAGGGTCTGTATGAAGAAGGGAATGAAACTTAGTGATGAGTCAAACCGGATAGATCACTGAACTTCTTTAAATTCGACTATGTCAAAGAAAATATATAAAAAGCAAATATTATTCTTAACTGGCTATGAATCATGTACCCTGTAGGACTGTCTGTTGACCGCCTGCTTAGACAGTCACGCTGGTAAATTAATCAGGCTGGAGACCATTCTTATTACTGTTTAATTTATAAGCGTAGGGTAGGCAACTGCTTGGGAAAAAATTAACAAATTACTTGGTCAAGTGGTGACTCAGTGCTTTTCTGACGCTTGAAGTGAAGGGGAAAGAATCATGTAAGAAATTATTACATTTTCTCATGGTAATTAGATATTCAGCAGAAACATTTCAGTTTTAGGCTTTTCTCGAGCTATTTGACCAGAACTGAGAAATTATTCAACACAACTGGTCCAAGATGGGTATGTTCAGGTGAAACCCTCTGTAGTCAGATGAAAATTATTTTGGTGCTAACTGCATTTGTTTGTATGTTTTCAGCCTACCTACACAACAAAGCTACTTAAAGAAATTTAAGCTCTACTATATCCAGTGCAAAAATGGCACAATGCTCATCAGTTAACCCCACTCTCAACTTCAGTATGGTAAAGAAGATCAGCTGATTATTTGACCCACTCTTTGGCATGTATAATATGAAATCATCCAAGTGAACCCAGACAAATCATGCCTACATGCCATGACAAAAAATTTTACTCATCTGATCCCTAGGTGAGCTGGACCTGAAAGTCTCATAATGTGACAGAGCATCAGACAAACAAATTATACGTATCACTAAGATTTTGTTGCACTTGGTTCTGCCAAATGCAAGGTTTAAGAAGACAATCTGGTTGTGCCTTTACATGTATTTTTTTCTGCCTCACTGCAGCAATGGAATTTCAGAAAGGAAAAAGAAAGAAAAAAAGGTACCAGATAATACACGGTTTTACATCAATTCAGCTGAAGTCATAGAGTGTGACACTTCTGGAAATGTCTGGCTAAAGAAGAGCATGAAGGTTTGGAATTATAGAGATGTACATAAATAAACCACTCATCACAAATGCATAAATTGTTCCTTTTTTTTTTTTTTCCTCCAAAGGAAACTTGGAGACTTACAAGAAGGAATTATCAACAGGACACTATTACTGAAGCTGGCAATGTCAAACATATTTCCTCTTGGGCATTTTACTTGACACCTCTAAAAGTCAAATGCCAATATGAGACAGAAACCTCTATCCCTCCTGCACAGCAGACATGTCTGAAGAAGTGATGAAGGCTGGAGCATTAAGTGAATGGAAACAGTGCCAGTTCTAACTAATAATCTTTTGCACAGCATTATTAAAATGGCTGAAAAGTATTGAGAGCAACCTATCCTACATCTCAAAAATAGAAATTTATCTTTCTAAATTAAAAAGAACCCACTGAATTTCATAAAAGCAGGATTTTCTATGCTTGTGTCAGACCGATGTTTGGAAGAAATCAGTGAAGACACGTTATGAGAGTATCTGTGACATTTTAGGAGCTTTTTCTCTTCTGCTAGACTGAGGTGCCATAGTCAACAACGTCCCAGACAGAGGGTCTTAAAATAAAAAGGAAGAGCAAATGAAACTAATGGTAAGTGATGCATATGTTTTATGTATTACTTGCTTTTTGTGCATGTGAGTGATCCCACTGCCAGCAGAAGTCCTTGCAAGAATGGGACACAGACAGACTGTTTGACCATCAACACTGCAAGCAACTTTAATTCAACTTTAAAATAAGACACATTACTTATTTTAACTTGTCTTTCTAAGATCTTTTGACTGTAATTTGGAAGTTCTCTGTAAGGAATCTGACTCTTTCTTGCTCACCAGAATCTTGTGTGCTTCAAGTAATTCTTTCAAATTCATCTGGAAACAGTGCAGCTACACACTCATTGAGAACAGTGTTTAGTTTACCTCCATCTTTTTTTTTTTTTTAATGCATTTTTTCTTAGAGAATAATTATGTGTTTAATGAGATTTCATACCATCTTGATTAAGTAAACATGTGTTTCCTCCCTTGGAATATGTACTTGCTTTCATGATCCCAACGTGAAGACTGGGCACAACTGCTGTATCAAAATCATTTTTATAGCAAGAATCTCCAGTGCCCAGCTGAACAGTGGGTTTTTTTCTTCAGAAGGTTGACATGATACAGAAAAGGCAGAAAAGTCTACAAGAGGAAACACTGAAATCACTGGGAAAATCCAAGCTTCAATATGGCCATTTAAAGTCAATATTTGTGGGATGGCAACATGTCACTGAGTCATACACCCTTCTTTTACATAATCTGACTTCCGAGTCAAAAGAAAGCAAATAGAGTATTTTACTCATAAAATCACAGAATAATTAGTTTCTTTAACCTTATGTCCAGGTTTAAACCTTAAACCATATGTCAAGGTTTACAATCTTTTAATCACGTCAGTAGCTTTCCATTGGACCATCTCCAGTTTTCAACATCTTTCCTGAACTGGAGGGAGCAGAACTGGAAACCATAGTCCTGGTGTAGCCTAACAAGGTGTCCTGGGTTAACCAGGACATTATTATCTGGACTATTACCACCTACATAACCTGGATAGTTCACAGTTACACACCTGGTCCCCGAGGTACTCCTTATCTCAACTGAGATAGCCACTCTGGCCGACAGCAAGCACCTCCCATCCTGAATAGATCATCTCAGCTAATGGCCCATTACACCACCCGTCCTGAGTAGATTATCTTGATTAATGGCCCATCACTGGGCTTGATAAGCATGGACAAATAGAACTTCAGAACCACCCTGAGTGAATTATCTTGATTAATGGCTCATTACTGGACTTGATAAGAATAGGATGTCAGAAACTGTGCACTCCTTCAAGAGCCTCATGTGAGCTCATTGCCAAAGCAACCAGTAGAACGTTGGGAAAATCCTCTTCCATTGTGGAAATCCCCGCCTCTGAGGGAGGTACCAGCCAAGAAACACAACATAAAAGCAAGGTTTTGAGATGGAAGAAATCACTCCACTCCTCTGGACTGGACTTGACACTCCTCTCGACTGGACTCCACTTCACTCCCCTGGACCACTGGACTACCAGATCACTGGAAACCCAGAGGTCTCCGGACCAGACCTTCTACAGGACCAGTGCCTAACTGGACTACACAGCTACCACCCTGGTCAAGGGAGTGTCAGGTTGTACCGTGACTCTGTTGTTTAGGCCGGTGTTTCTGTATTCCTGCATTTATTTTAACCTTTTTCTTAAAATTGTAATTTTGACCTAAAATCTCTCGAGGTATTTTGTGTGGGGTTAATTTCCCCTGCTGGTTTACAGTCAAACCAGCACAAAAGGGTTGAGGCGGTTGGAATAAACACATCCTTTGACCCACTGTCTGTTCTCTTGCTAATGCAGCCCGGAACAACTTTTGCTCAGCTTGATGCTCTCCAAGACCCCCAGGGCCATTCCAGCAGAGCTGTCCTCGCACACCCAGACCCCACCCTGTTCAGCTGCTTGGAAAGAATCTGCTGCAATCTTTCTTTGCTACACAACATGCGGTTCTTTTTGACTGAATATTCCAGCTGCTGATTTTTGTTTGAATGGTGTCTATTCCTTCAAAAGTATCTGCCTTTCCTCCAGGTTTAGTTTTCACCCACCAGCTTGGTGAGGGTACATTCAATCCCATCATCTAAGTCTTTTATAAAAGATGCTGCATAGTACAGGGCACAATATTGTTCCTCAAGGAACTCTGCTTGAATCCAGCTGCCAATTCACCTTTGGGCCATTAATCACACCCTTGAAGTTCTGAAGTTTACCAGCATTCCACTCACTGGAGAGGTCCCTCTCTCCAGTTCATATCTTACCATCTTGTCAAAAAGGATATTGTGGGAGAACATGTTAAATACCTTGCTAAAATCAAGGTTATGTCAAGATTGTTAGTGTTTTCTCCTGGTTTGAGAGGAACCAGACAATCTTTTACCCTTTTTGAGGCTGTCTTGTCTGCCAAACCAGCAGCACTGCTGTCCTTGGAATACTGTGCCCACTTGCTGTGCATTGTCTTACCTGTTTTACTGCAATTATAAAGCAAACAAAGCAAAGACAAAAAGAGAGAGAATCCTCACAAATATTTCTTCTTCCTTTCAAAAATGTGGTTCTCTAAGATATCCTGTTTTCCCATTGTTTCATTTTTCAGTGAGCTGTCCCAGAGGCCTCTGGGGGTCAAGGCCTTGTCTTAGAAGAAAGCTGGAATGGGAGCTGTGAGAAAATTCTCACTTGCAAAATGAAGCAGAGGATTTGGGCCTTTTGCCAGTTCCGTGTGGGTATGATGACTTCAAGGCAGTTTGCCATGTCTTTCTGTATAATTTTGTAGCAACAAAAATAGTTTTTGCATTAAAAAATGAAAAAGTGATTTCAAATAGCTTCTCCAAGTCAAAAAAAGAACAAATAAGGCAACACTCAGAAAAGTAAATTTATCCTCACATACATTAAACCTCTAGACTGCCATCTATTTCATTTGGCTGAGCTTCCTGAGCTGTTTTTCACTGCTGAGTTAAGTACTCTTCAGATTTTGCTGTTAACATGCTTTATGTGCATAGACCTTCAAACAAAGAAGTAACTATTAGGTCTTGCAGTATAAAGGCAGATCCTGGGTTAGTCCATCTTGCTAATATCTGTAGCTAAAACAGGCAGTCAAGGCCAGTATCAAGAATCAGTGCAGAAAATTTTCCTTCCTTCCTTCCTTCCTTCCTTCCTTCCTTCCTTCCTTCCNTCAGAATCCCTCCATATTCTCATGTTTTACAATTATTGCCCCATCTCAAACACATGCTCAACTTCAGCTCAACTTCTACATAGACAAATGCCCAATAAAAAGAACATGCCCAGTAATGTCTCACATTGTCTTTCTAAGGTGCAGAGTAGAATCTTTCAGTCTTCTTATGTTGATATAAAACTTAGCAAAATTGTTATGATTTTTCCCCATCCATTTTGTTTAATAGCCCATGGCAGTGACTACAATACGACATGTGCTCAGATATAGTATGGTATGATGATCCCACATGGTGCAGATGAAGTAGGATCTGCATAGTAGCATCCTTTCTTATTTCACATGTCAACTTGCTTGAAACATTTGCAGAGAACAGTCACTGGTACAAGCTGCATCACTCCCACTGTGCTGGCACATCCTGGCAAATGCACATCCGAGGGCAAAATTTATCCTGATGTAAAGAATCAAGTCTGTACACACTTTGACTAGTCATCTTTAACTAGTCTTATCCAACTAACACTTGTGTCCAGTATAAAATCTACAGTGAAGTTTTTAAAAGTGGGTTTCCCTCTACATTTATTCAAAATTTAAGGTCTATTAAAACTTAATAATTCATTTTCCTTTCACTGACAACAGTTTCACCAGGGTGTCTACATTTTGTCTTCTCCTTTGTAAGTGAGGGAGCATCAGATCCCTTTGAGTCAGTCATATGGTCAGAAAATGGTCAGAGCAAGACAAATTGTGGTCGTATTCCACAATATTTCTAGTCACCCACGTCTGCAGCAGCTTCAGTTAAGTGATTTTTAATTACTCTGTCAATTTTCATGTTCAGACAAGAATCTGAGCCTATGAAATTTGCTCTTGAGTATTGCCCTAATTTCAGCACAGGCCTACATGTGCCAAGGATACAGAATGATGGGCAAAATATTCACAGAAAAAACCCAATGGTTTCCTGTACCCTTTGAAGTACTATTTATTGTGAGGCACATTAGGTTTTCCATTGGTGCAGTTTGTGAGGCGTGTTGTGATGGAAATGGCATCCTGAGCTTGACACACTCTACTTCCAAAATGTAAACAGCACAAGCCACAACATATTGCTACTTTGAATACTGTTTATTGCATTTGTTTTCACTGAATGAAGAATGGGCATTGTCTTTGCAATTTGAAAACTCTGATTTTAATAAGATGCAAGAAAGTGAAATATCCTTGCTCATTAGAAAAAGACTACACAGGCAGAGGAGCACAATAATATCTGCAGGGTCTAATTCAGTTAAAAATCTGTGGCTAAAGATATGGAAACATTTTCAAGGATGAAAATTGGAATATTTCTCCCAATTCTATTTTGCTTCATAATGTAGACTGAAGATTCCCGAGTTACAGAACAGCTAAAGACAGTTCACATAAAATTCGAGGTCACCTCTTGCAGGTTTCTTCTTTGTAGCCAGGTTAATTTGGGAATTAGAAGTCGTGCTCAGATTCTAATCCAGTATAATCCACACTAAGAAAATCCCTTAATTGTGTGCACTGCTGCTTTTGAAAAAGGGAGTTCATCTTGGTAATGTGAATACAGACCTGCTTCATGAAGGTGCTGTTGCTGCTGTTTACCAGTCTCTCCCCACAGACCTCTGTCCTTACCACTGTGTGCTGGAAAATGGCACACATATTCTCTTACACAGGACTTAAGGTCAGCTCCATTTATACTAACAACCACAGAATGTGTGCACAAAATATCAGCACCTGGGGCTATGCAGTGTCCTGTGTGAGGCAGCTCCTGCCCCCTGAGCCCCAGGCTAAGCTGGGAGAAGGAGCTGAAGTATTTTGTGCCAAGTTTGGTGATACAGAGTGTGCCTATGCCCAGATCCACACTGTTTATGCTCTTGCAAGCAGTGGCTGCCGCAGGCAGTCCCCTTTCTTGTGAGGAGAAATTAATTTAATCTTTGTCTTTTTTAAAATACCCTTTTCTTTCCTAAACAATGCCTGTTGAAGTGGGTTTTTTTTCAAGTTCTGGCTGCCTTGTGTTCTTGTATATCCTTTCCTTGGAAAAGCCTGATGTCCACCTGTATGTACGGTCATTATTAGGTCTTGTCACAGTGTTTACTCTTCTGACACTAGGTTAAAAAAAATCTTTCTTATGTATCTGTCAAGTGTATATTCAGCATTGAAGTTGTTGCAGTACGTTATCATTATTTACTACTCAAATTTCTGTGATCAGTGACAGAAATATATCCAGTAATTTCCATTTCTTCATATGCAGCAGGGTGCAAATGAGGGTGGAGTCTGTGTCCTTGAGCTGCACCTAAGTATACCTGAGGCAGGCTTATACAGACTGACTGCAAGTCTTCCTCACACTCAGTTCTTAAGGATTAGCAAAATTTTATAAATAGAAAAAGACTATTTTAATTGTCTTATTAGTTCTGAGTAAATATTTCCAGCATATTTTTGTGCACCCAAGGGTGTGCTTCTGTTTATGCTTCCCAGAATAGAAGAAAAAATTAAGCCAAGATTTGTTTTTATTGCCTTTTATAAAACCACTAATGCTTGGTCTAAATTCTTACCTTGGTGTCTACTTAAATTACAGTTTTGAGCACACTGTAACAGTGGTTTTCTTCAACATATTTATAGCTGTTTCACTGCAAACTGCCCAGTGTTCAATGCATCCATCTGACCAGATAGTTAAACACAGATAAAGCAGACCATGAGGAAAGTTCCAATCTTAAAAATATTGGCGTATGACTGTCTTTTCATTATGAGCAGAATTTTGATGACATGTAGGAAATGGACACATCAACAGTCATCTCAAACACTTCCTGATGAATTCTGCCTTTTTGACTCAAGTTCCTGCCTTCCTTGACTTTACAAAGATTTGTTTCAAGTATCCTGAAGTCAGTGGGTGGCTGGGTGCTAGAATTTTATTATTTTTCCAAATTAAGAAAGGGAAAAGGGTTGAGGGAGAAAAAAGACAAAATAGTTTCTGTCAAGTGTACAGAACCAGGGTCTTTTTCTTCTATTTCTTATATTGACAGAAAATTAAAAGACCTTATTACAGGACAAGGAGACTGAGAAAAACTAGGGAAAAAAAAAACGAGTAGCAAAATGGATAAATAATTAATAATAAAAAGCAGGCTGCTTTCTTCCAGAAGCTGTCTCTTGCATGCTGTCTTTGACTCAGTAAAGTTATTAGTTCTTTCTTTTCTTTCTTAAAAATTTTCTCTTACTGTTTAAAAAAATTTTAAAAAGCTGAACGTATGAAGGTAGGAAATCATTATCTTTCTGTAAGCCAAAAATTTTCTTGAAAACAACAATAACAAAAACATTGCCTTTGAGAGGACTTTAAAAGAAATCACCAGTGACCTTTTGAAAATGCATGGCTAGATTAGAGTAGGATTCCATAAGAACAATGTAATAGATGATGATTAAGGTAGTTACCACCAAATATGTATCATTTTTGCAAAAGGAAGATATATTCCTGGTGCCCTCTGATATAGCAGAACATTTCTGCAAGCCAAGTATGAAAGCAAAGCTGTCAAAATAAATGCAACATTGTGTTCCAGGTGCACTCCTCTGAATTAATAGCTCAAGCAGTGCATCCACAGCCTGAACATGTTGGATTTTTCCGCTCTCTAAGGAATTATATCAGAGTGCCCTTGACCAAAAAGCTGCCTACTTGCCCTTGGGAAATGCACTCTCTGCAGTTGCTTCAAGTTCTGGGCAAATGAAACAGCATGCAACCAAAAGATACCAGCAAGAGGTCTGGGAAGGATCAGGGGACCCTAGTATTGTGGCCATGCCCAGTGTTGCAGGCTTGGGTGAGGTAATACTTCCCCGGGTTTATATTATAATTTTTTAATCTGTTTTTGTTTGTTTATTTATTTTAATCCCTTTTCTCCAGGCTTGAGCATGCAGGGCTGCAGAGAAACTATATTAATCAGCTGGTTCCTATGGATTTGGTACAAATTTCTTTGTGAAACAACAGGTTCCCAGGCAGATCACAGGCTCCCCCTTCACAGGGGGAATGACTTTCTAAAAAGGAGCAGGTGACCTTCAGTATCTGCTAATTTGACTTCTCTCTGATTGCTGGATGGGCATTTCTATGGTACAGAATAACTTAGTCTAGTTTATTAAATCCTGCTGTCATTCACAATGTTCAAGTTCACATCCTGTTACAAAGCAGGATTGATTGTATTGTTGTATTGGTGTATTTTAAGAAGAATGCTATTAAATTTGGTAGGTTTACAGCTCAAAGACACTGCAGTGGGCAAGAGAATCAGCTCCTCCGTATCAGTATTCTGATTTAAATTATTCAGTTTGACAACAATTTAGGCTTCTGCTGTGCTGAGTCCTCTGATCAATACCGTCTCGCTGCTCTCTTTTTCTACTCCCATCTTCTATTTTCATCTTTTGCTCTTAGTTTTTCACTTGGATTGTAAAGTCCTTGAATCACGATCATTGCTTTGTTCTTTGTAAAGTGCCTAGAGCAATTCAGTCCTGGTCTGTAACTAGTGTGCCCAAATGGTGTAATAAATGTGTCGCAATTACTACTGATGCTGCAGTTGTTATTGTATCCATGACCATACAGGTGATAAATGAATGGCAGTAAAGTTGTAAGTTTTCCTTTTTATCACACAATGCATCCCAGACATCTGCAGAAGGTGCTCTTGCTGCCCCAGCCATAACTGCTGGACAGATGCCGGCCCTGGGCATAAGGATAGTTCAAGCTTAACTGAGCCTGTGCTGTTTCTACTGAGAACGTCAGAAAGCTTTCTACTAATTAGATGGTGATAAGGAAAATCCCTGACTAGCTTTAAATGTCAATAAAGGTATAGCACCAAAATAGTCACCTTTCACTCACTGTAATTTTGCGCCATCCTGAAGCAAGGAGAATACACCCCAGAAAGAGTAAAAGCGCAGTTAAAAAACAAAGCACTGTGCCACCAGCCCTTTTGCTTCCACCAAAGGAAGATATCACCCAAATCCCTCTATTTATGCAAGTAATCGCTAAACTTTATGAAATCTACTGAACTGTATTTTTTTTTCTGATTCATTATTAGTGGGAGGTGTTTGAGTATATTTGCCCACATATTATTAATCAAAATTTTATCACATTGGGTTAATGAAACACACCATTACACACACATCCATGTACACACTCTGTAACAAGGTCTTTAGAAAGGTTCCTAAGGTCCTACAGTATCAAAATGACTGATCCCCACATGTCAGCTGGGCTTTCCTACCTGACCCAAACCTAACCAAGCTCCCATCCTTCCCACCATCCATCCCCTTGCTTCCCAGACTGGCTCGGTGCTACATGTTTATTTTCTCTGCTTCAACAAAGTGGCAGCAGGAATTCTGAAGGGACCAGCTATGGACTCTTAACAGGAGTTGGACCCTAATGGTGGATGGAGAAGGTAATGGATTTTCCTGAAAAAGTGAGGGGGAGGAACAGCACCTTTTGCAGCATCTCAACCTGAGTCTTTGGAGTTTGGTACAGTCATGCAGGGATCTGCTCTGGCCTCTACTCACTACTAAGGCAATGTCTGAGGTAAATGAAGTGTGGGTAGAAAGATTATTCAAGCTGAAATGCCTGTGAGTTCTCAGCCTCTCTTGTGAGGTTGTCAAAAGTTTATTGGTAACTTTGTACTGACAAACACAACACCTTGATGAGCCAAAGTAGCCTTTGGCACTTGTGGCTCATTGCGGTTCACTTCAAAGGTAATATCAAACAGCCACTCTGTCAATCATCAAGTAATGAGGTCAGGTAAATTGGGGAGGCTGGAAAAGGGGATTTAGCTGGGAGAGAAAGAAAGAACTCAGCAATTATCCACACCTTCCAAAATCCTCTTGTTACTTGTTTGCAAAATTAATAGCCTGGAGACATCTGACATTATTCTACCAGTATTTTGGGGGTTTGGTAACTGACAGTATGGCCAAGGCATGTCCTGAAAGAACAATTGCCTCATTGCACTAGTGGTTTCCACCTCTTTTCCTTATATATGAGTGAAAGTTAAGGTGAATGTTGGTCAACACCTATACTCTTTGAGATGCTGCACATTCAATAGCTGTGCTTCTGTTAGCAGGAGTGGGTACACTTCAGTGTTCCTGTATTTTAAGCCTTCTAAGGAGAAGCACAGTGTGGCCTCTCTTGCCTAATGAGATCCAGACAAGGTCCTTTATATTGGAAGCTCTTTTTTCACTATAAAATGTACAATGGCTACTAAATGCACCAAAATGAGTTCTTTTATCTCTAATATAAAAGCAATTACTTCTTCATGCAGCAGAAGTCCATGGTGTTCTTGCAGATGGTTTTGTCACTGGAACTGTGTCAAACCCCTGTTGCCAAATGGCAAAACCCACTTGTGAGTTAATGATGCATTTGGGGTTTCAACACTCTAGTGACAGAAGGAACTGTAATGAATCTCACTGAACTTCATTTCAGGGCACTAACCTGGTATTCGATGGGTTGGAAAAAGTCACCTTCAAGGTTGTCAAACTACCACACTATATTTTGTTTCTGTACACTGTGGGGTTTTTTACCTTAGCTCAAGATGCAGTTTCACTTCAGACTGTATCACAGAAGTGCAGCAGTCCATCAAAAGCTGAACTACATGCATAGCATTAATTGTTTCCAGATTCTAGCTCAGAGTATTAGTCTAAAAATACCCCTGTAGTGGAAGGGTCTCTAATGTACTAAACATGGATGTGCAATAGATTGCAGAATACCATTTTTATTGGTATTACAGCTGCAGAAAGATTTAGAGGGAACCAAGGAACATATCCAGTTCTTTGATTCAGGCTGGTCAGTCTTATTTGTGGCTTCATGGAAAACACTTTGAAGCAATGAAAGAAACTGCATTGTTTTTCTGTACACCTCCCCCTGCCTTTAAGCTACAAAATGCAATTTCAGGATGTATTGGCACAAATGTGTTTTTATTGGTTCCTGTAAGCTATAATGTATCCAAGATATGACTGCAGCAACCTGAAAAACAATTAGCATCTGTAAAGCAGTCTGTGACCATGAGATTACTTCACAAAATGAAGATTTAACATGCAGCTTCCCCAGAAATTAGTTGTGTTTGGGTCTGGCTCTTCTGTTGTTTTCTTCTTTTATTGATCCCTTCAGGCAGGAGGAAATGGTGAGTTATCTGATTAAAATGTGTGCAAAACTGTAGGGAAATCCTGCACAGCTGCTAATACCACCTGATTTGATGCTGGAAATACATTCAGCTAGGTGTTCCTCAGAGCTTCTGACTGATTTTAATAGTTGAATAAGTTCAGAAAGGTCCAAGGTAGTGCAAAAACAACAACAGACAGTTCCATTTTTCAAACAGATGGCACGTAAATATTTGTGTTGTTTGTACAAGTATCATAGCACACATACTGCAGAGAATATGGATTTTTTTTCCAAAGGCAGTGTTATTTGTTAGTTGTGAAACACCGAGGTTTGATAGATTGTTGAACTATTTCACTAACAGCAAGTCAAATTGAGCTGGGGATGTGCTTACAAAGGTTCTGAAAGCACAGGCAAGCACCTCAACACTAATTATTCAGCCTAAAACAAATCTGAAAGCTGTTTAATTTTCCTTGTGTATTTTGATCCAGGGAAGGTGACACGATCTGCAAAAGGCATGTATAGGCTTGTTTGCATATTTTCCAGTGCATTTGACAAATGTGCTTTTCTAACTCTATTATTTTGAATTTGCAGACTTATAACAGGAAAAATAAAAAAAAACAGCTGAAACCACCCAGAGTATCTTGGTGGGATGAAAGTTCAATTCAACATAATCTCAAAACAGATTTATAAATTGTTACATATTTCTCTGAAAATTGAGCAAGTTTATAATCTTGTTCACATTCATTTTACAGTTAAACCAATACAGGGTGAGAGGTTATTGTTTTTACAATGTCCACACAGCTGATTGCATTCATAATTCAATCCTGTTGCACATGATGCAAATTTTGCTCAGTATCTTGTGACACAGCGAGAGTAGTTCTGAGATGCATTTTGCCTTCTAGTGGTATTACTTAGTACAGAGTAGTTCTCTATAGGTGAAACATGTGGGAACAACTCAGCCATTTCTGTATTCTGAGCAGAAAACCAAATATTTTTCCTCCATTGGAATGAGAGATGGGACATGGAGGGGTGTTAACAGCAATCAAATTATTTCCCTGTCAATGCCAAATGCAAGACGTGTGTGCTGATTTTGGCTGTAAACCAGCAGGGGAAATTAACCCCACACCGAATACCTCGAGAGATTTTAGGTCAAAATTACAATTTTAATAAAAAAGGTTAAAATAAATGCAGTAATACAGAAACACCGGCTTAAACAAACCGACAGAGTCACGGTACAACCTGACACCCTGTTGAGCAGGGTGGTAGCTGTGCAGTCCAGTGAGGCACTGGTCCTGCAGGAAGGCCTGGTAGTCCAGCCCCGGTAGTGGAGTGGAGTAGCTGAGTCCAATTCCGAGGAGTGGAGTCGAGTAGCTAGCTGAATCCAATTCTGAGGAGTGAAGTCCAGTCGAGTCGAGAGTCCCGTCGAGAGTAGAGTCCCGAGAGCGGAGTCCCGTCAAGTCGAAGGTGCCCTTCTCCGATCCAAACCCCTTGTTTTATGCTGTGTTTCTTGGCTGGCACCTCCCCCAGGGGCGGGGACTTTCACAATAGAAGAGGATCTTCCCGATGTTCTATTGGTTGCTTTGGTAATGAGCTTGGATGAGCCCTGGGCTCCTCCGAGATGCTCCCCAGGGTTCTCAGAGATGATGCAGGGTCCTCCGATGGGGTTCAGGTTAATTAGTCAGGCTGGGTGGTGCTAATGGGCCATTACCTGAGATCAGATAACCAGGGTGGGTGGTGCTTGCTGTCGGCTGGAGTGCTTATCTCAGTTGAGATAAGGAGTCCCAGGTGTGTAATTATGAAATTTATCCAGCTTTTGTGGGTGGTAATAGAATATATAACTAACCCAGGACAACGTGTAAAAAGAATACCACACTTTAAGACATTTCAGAGTACTCAAAATCCCCTGTACCTGCCTTTATGAATGCACTATTATTTTGTTGAATAAGTACAAAGAGATTTATAGCTCACAACTTGTTTTATGGCCTCTATAGAATATTCTGTTTCAAGGACACATAGTGCTTTTCGAAAAGTTAGAATTCTTCACATGCCTCTTCTGTACTGGGCCTAATTTTGCACTATTTGTCAACAATTGCATTCCAAAGTCCTCCCACTGTTGATCTAAATGCTCCCAGAGTGTCAGTAAAGCCACAGGCAGACGTTCATTTTCCAAACCGTTTGCCAGCTGAAACCACTACTGCTCCTTCACTGTTTGTTTCTGACCTCTGCCAAGGGTTATCCTCCCAGCATTGCCAGCAAAGGAGGGATCACAAGAGGAATCTCTAATCTATTCCAGGCAAAACCAGTCAGGGTTGCCTTAGTTCAATCGAGTATGAGCTAGAGCAGATGACATCATTCAAGGCCGATTTGGAAGCGCTCATACTGTACTGTTCAGCAGCAGGACTGGGAGCATTCTACTTCCATCTGAAGGACAGCGAGGGCCAGTGGCTGTGAGGTCTCAGCCCAGCATCACTGGACATAGACGGCCCATCGAGGTCCCGAGGAAGGCACAGAGGAGTATTGGCTGGGGGCAGGGATAATCATAAAGTGCTCTGGTAAACCCACACCAAAGGTTATTTCATTCTTCATGTATAGTGATCTCAGAGTTATTTTGGTACTGAAATAATGTCTTAAAAATATGACTGTGCCTTCCCTTTCCAGCTGTCCCATGCTGTGATAGAAAAGATGAGCAGTGGACAGTTCTGAGTTTTGGTCTTTGTTTTGCTCGCAAACACAGAGGTGGTTTGGACTTTCATGAATGATTACCAAACGAAGATTGTCAGACTTTTACAAGCAGTTTGACAAGAAAAGTGCACTTATTCCCTTGTGCATTTGTGAATATTTACACAAAGGGAATAAGAGAAAAGTGAGTGAATAAATTGCTGATTGTGGGTTCTCTTTTGGGGTTAGTGATGGATGTTAATAAAATGGAGGGGGGAACAGGTTATAAAAAAACTGTACTTGTAAAAGGGAATTTCAAAATAAACACAGTTCAGTGAGATGAATGTTATTAACACATGACACAGTTATATAATTGCTAGAACTTCAGTTTGAAGGAAAAGGGCACATGAGGGAAGGTCACTAGAAAAATATTTCTTTCTAGTACCCTATAGACATTGGCTTTGTGGTTATGTTTACATTTACTATTTCAGATTGAGATCATATCATAGATGTTCCCAGATAACAAATAAAGAACAAAGACAGTGATAGAATGAGAGACATCTGTGTATATAAATAAATTTTTCCTATGGTGAGGTTTTACAAAGCACTCCCAATTTCTGTTATTCACCAATTGCATTTTGCAAGCACAACTCCAAAGGTGAAAACATTTTATGCATTCTAGTACAAACCAAGTGTGTGACTGTACTGACTTTGTTTAAAAAAGGTTGCTTCTCTCTTCTTTTGAAAAATCAAAAAGCTATCTGAAAGACACTGCTAAAGCAGAATAATATTGCTATTACATTCCTTTAAAATGCTGAGACAGAGAGAAAGAAAAAGTTTCTGTCTTTTCAGAAAGACTCATACACATCCATTTTGGGTTTCTTTTTTCCTTTTTCCCCCCCTCTTACTATATTCTATGTAGAGTTAAAATTTGTTCTCTTACAAAGCTTATCTTTTTCATGTCAGCTTATGCTGTCTGCTGTATTGCAAAATGCAGTCAGGTTTCAGATTAAAATGGAAGGGAGTTTAGAAAAAACAGACCAAATTTACCTGCTCTTTGAGGTTCTTAATATAAGAAATATACATGCATCACAGCAAGGTCTCAGAAGAGTGATTTTGTTAAAAGACAATCATCAAATAAAGTATGGATTTTTAACAATCAAAGGATGAAAGTGCACTTAACCTTAGTGGCAGAGTGTGCGTGTAATGACAAATTTCATCTCAAAGAGCTTGATCTGGCTGCTGCTGAAATCAATGGCAAAACTTCCATGTACTTTGGTGAAGAAAGGAACAGGTCAAAAAAGTTACATACTGATTTAAGGCAAACCACTGTTGTCTGCAGATTTAATACAGTCCTTTTTTTGTGTATCTTTAGTATCTAATAGAGTTGGGACAAGAGTAGAAAGCCCATTGCATTCCGGACCTTAATTCCACTATGGTTTGTAAACATGAATTGTCTGAACTTTAATGCATTTACACACATCCCATGATAACTGACCCTTTGTTGTTTAGACACCAAGTCATAATTACTGTTCCTTTGGGGGAAAAAGTATAACAGAAACCACAGGAATAGATTATAGTCTTACGATCAAGTGACAGTAGTATTGATGTTGGGGAGCTTGACCCACAGCACATCTGGGGCCAGCGTCTGACCGGCCTTTGTACCAGACTCCAGCTTGGTTCATGAATTGCAGTAGAGACAGAAAGGCAAGAGTGGTCGTGGTTCAGAGATGAGCAGGTAGTACGCCTTTCTAATCTTCCCCAACCTGTCTGAAAGCAGTTCTCTTTATTTTGTGGAGCTGTTGGCTGAGAAAAGATTTCTGACCCAGATATCACTGCTTTCACAGTTATAAGCTCCATTTTTCAAGAGGCAGGCTAGCAATGGCCAGAAATTTTCCACTCTCAGGTTGTACCCAAGACTTGAAAGTGCTGCAGTACACTTTGGGTAATAACCTATGAGATAAAGGATTAAACATTTAATAATAGAGATGGAAATCAGAGTTCTGAAAACAGCCATCTGAGCTCAGTCCCTGGATGTCAGCTTGGGATTTTCTCCTAGGATGTTTACCAAGCAATTGGATGGAGGCAGACCCAAACACACATTCCCCTGGCAGAACTGAGCCCTTGCTTTAGATGTTTTTTATTCTCCTGTGTTGTTAGAATAACAATTAAGAGCAAGTGTAGCACATGCTAAATCTCCTCCTTTTAGAGAGTGAGATTTCTGAACTGTAGTACCCCACCATATGCATCTTTAACTTCATGAGGCTCCATGAGGGTCTTCAACAGGCACTTCATACATGTGTCTGTCAACCACTACTTCACATAATAGTTATGTATTACTGATTGTGGACAGGTGGAAAAAGTGACATACAAAGACCTTCTCAGTGTTGCACATAATTTCTAAATTAATCTATTTCTTAAACTGCACTTTTAGGAGTGTCATTAATGTGATTGCTTTTGCACTGCATTTGGTGAGTGTACAGAGATGCCTCAAACAGCTTATACATCTCATGTGGGTCTTGAAGCAGCACAAACTTCAGAGTAGTTTCATTCATCCTGATTCTGAATAGGCGAATTAACCCACACTGCGCTCTTTGATGTTCAGATACAGATTCACATATCCAGCCTTATCTGTGCCACACTAGCTCAGATATCTCAGACTTTGCAGTTTCCAGTGTAAGCACAGATGATATAACAAGGTGGATGCCTAGACCTGCAAATGGCCACTGAGATTTTCAAGTAGCTTTCCCTGTAATAAATGAGTGCTCTCAAGACTGTCCTCAAATTACATGTGTTCAACCTCAGCAAACCAAGGTATCAAGACACCTTCGTATAATAAACTCTGTCAGAGTCTGTAATAACCAAAATTCAAATTGACAGATGGGGTTTATCAATGTTACTGAGGAAGCCTTCACCTAGAATTTGCCTTGTATTTATCTGATACCAGTTTCCAAGTTTGTTTAATTTTGGATATCCAGTAATCCAGGGAGAACCACGCGAAAAGCCTTTAGAGATCTGAAATTATACTAGACCTTTCTAGTTGCCAGCCTGTTAACACTTTTTAAAGTAAAATAACACTTTTTCAAAAATGAAAAATTTAGAATTGAGAATGAGAGTCTACTTCTAAAAAGCAATTCTCTCCAAAAACATACTCCAGCTTACCAGGTTTGATGTGGATTCATCAATAATGTGATTCCAGCCCTCTATGTCCACATACACAAATTTGATTCCACCCCTCTATGTCCACTACGACACACACAAATTTGCTGCTGTACATGCCTCATTTTTATCCTGACTGCTGAAATAAGTTCAAAATTGCTGGAGATGTTATTGTGATTTAATTTTTGTAGGCTCTAGTGCCCGTAAGCATTCTGTGTCTGTCTTGTGCAATGATCTTTTTTTTATGTGAAGTGAAAGATGGATGATGTACAGAATGAATCCTATCTGGTCCTGAAAGAGATACTTAATGTTTCATCTTGCCTTATGATTACTGGCTAGGAAAAGAACATTATCGATTTAATACTCAAAGATTTTCTATTTCTTAGCTGTGTTCTGACACACATTAAGCGGACCTGCCATGCTAAGTTTATTTATTGGAAACTAAAGATGAGTGTTTATATTTTTGAAGAGCCTTGTAGTTGGGTAAAAATAAAAACATATCTGGTTTATATCCAGACCCAATTTCAACTGAATTCCCCACGGGTAAGAAACGAGGGGAGATCATAAGTTTTTCAGATTATACCTTAAGTCTCCTGGTTGAAAATGACACAGCAGCCTTACAGCGTTTCAAACAATTAGAACAGAGGTGAGGATCCAGGGGAAATAGAAAGCCGAGGGAGCCCAAGATAATAGGCTGAGGTTAAATTGGACAGGACAGATAATCAGACTGGACTTGTAGTCCCTGCTGTCCTCCTGAAGGTAAAGTCTGTCCATAAATAAGACCATCAGAGTATGATTCTGTAAAGACATACAATGATCAAGGTCACAAATCAGGAGTAAGGTGAACCAAGTAATCTTTTTTCAACAAATTTAATACACAAAATAGAATAAAGTTTACAAGTGCTGTGCTCACAAATTCAATTCAGAATGGAATTTCAGTTATTTCAGGGGGAGACTCATTCTAAAATATAAAAAAACCCCACAAAAGCACATATTTTTAGTCTAAATTATAAATTTGCTACTTATTTTTAAGCATTAAGATTTTTGTGGTACTACATGTATCTTTTTTCACATACTACTGCTGCTGCTGCAAAGCATTGTATTTCATTCACTATGACCAAAGATGAAACATGATGTTTATAAATCAGCAGAGAAGACTGTGTTCATAAAAAGGAGTGTGAAATCACTCAGCACTTACAGCACCTCATATTTTCAAAGGGTTGCAATCACGTGAATAGACAGATTGTAATTTACTCTACTGCAGACTGAGTGATGAAGATTTATCCCTTTAACAGATAGAAAAAAAAATTGGTGGGAGGCTGGGGGTGTGGATGTGAAATGAATTGCTTCATCTTCTCTGGTAGAGGGACAACTAGAAGAGATCAGATGCAGATAAGAACCTATGTTCTTTCCACAGCTACAGCACTTCAGTATGTTTATTCTTCTCTGTGAAAAATTAAGAAGATATGCACATTTCCAGTCTTAGTAGCCTCACTGGACAGAATATCAATATCTGAGTCCATAAATTCAGAAATATACTGAAATGAACCAAGTGAATTAGCAGACTTTTTGCATTACACATAAAGGTGAACATAAGTATGGAAGTCCACTTGCTCCTGCTTTCTGAATACTCAGGTGGCTCAAAGAGAAAACAGAGGTCACAGGCAGCTTGTGATACTTCAGTGTCTCTGTTCAATACCATCCTCACTTCTCCAAACCAGGAAAGATGGAGGCAAGATGCAGAATACTCCAACATATAAAAGGCAGGTAGCACTGGTAAGGTAACTGTCAGTGACATCACTACTCTGTCCCACAGGAATAAGTGCTGAGGAATGTTTTTGTGCACTTTGGCTCCATTCAGTTAGGAACTGGAATTGTGACCACTGGTGTGGTTTGCTGGACAGATGTAGAAAGCCACTGTTGTTACACAAGTGTCTTTGGGTGTTTTACATCCCTCTGGGAAGCATTGGATGGAAAGAAATACATTCCAGCATGTACTGTATGCACCTAAGCTCAGAGAAATCAGAGTGATACTCTAGATTTCTAGAGTATCTAGAAACCCCTAGAGTGTCTCTTACAGGGGCAACAGTGTGTTTCTTCTGTTAGATGCAGATCTGCTTCCGGTGATCTCTGACTTAGGAAGAATATGTCCAGGAGTGTCTGGTAAAACTATATTGTTGGATGACACCATACTCATACGAGCAAGGGATTTATACTTTCTGACAGGCAACACTCATTCAGTAGAAAGTTTGCATTCAGGTAGCTATCGTGCAGAGGCTGAGCATGCCTGAGTTAGGAGACCATTGGTATAACTCCCAGCAAAGTTATAGCTTTGTGTGAGGGCTTTTTCTTGATGGCATGTTCCCAATGTGCACAGGAAAGCCACCCTACCTAGGTGACATTAGATGACAAATGGTACCCCCACCTTGCTAAAGCACAGTGGGATCAAGGTCACACGTTGAAATGCTGCAGTTTGACAGTACCAGCAGGAGAAAAGAAATTATGTCTCATCTCATCTAATACATGACAGTATTACAGTGATTATTGCAACTTACTCCACGTTACAGAAAAGACTGGTTTGCCTTCCTTCTTTCCTCCTCTACCACCCCCCGAATATGTAGCCTCTCTCTTTTTCATGGAGTTCTATGCCTGAAATTCAAGCCTGTGGCTAATCATAGGCTTTCAAGTACAAATCTTGTTTTTTCAAAGGGCTATAAGAGTCATGTGCCATCTGGGAGAGCATTAAACAGCTGACTGCTCTGAGGAGCTTCTAGTCTAAGCATCTTCCAAACTCTGCATATTAAGAAATTAAGTATTTTTGCTTTGAGCCATGTTTAATGTCTTGAGTTTCTTGGGGAATAGGAGGGGTAGGTAAGGCAATGGTGAAATATGTCTAGTGGAAATTCCACGGAGTAGAATCTTTATGCTATGTATCATTAAGGTATAACCAATTTCAAGGCATTCAAGTGATTACACAAGTTTTAGAGGAGCTCTCCATGCAGTCCTTGAGAACAAGATGTTCAGGTGTTCTTAGCTTGGATTTTGATACTTGTCATATCTGATGAACAGACACTGATCCCCGAAGCTTGTCATTTTTTTTTCCAGTAGTATCATGCACTGTTCCTTTCATGCATGATATTACTTCTCCTAATAGCTTTTGTCTCCAGCTGAATGAGAACACACACTGTGCCCTGAGGATGTGCATGGCTTGCCAAGGTAAAAAGTGGTTTTTCACCTGCAGGGGACATTCTCAACTCTTCTTTTCTGAGCCGTCAAGTCATGGCCTCTGGCTGACATCAGATAATTCCACACCACAGACTCCTCAGGCTCAGGCTTCCAGCATGGCTATCCACATTCACCACTTAGCTCAGCCAAACTTAGCTATATGGAAAGCAGAATGCCTCCAGTACCCTACAGATAGTCCTAGAACATACTGTATGAACTTTATGCTCTTGAAGGATGACGAAACAAATCTCATGGTACAATCTACCAAAAGCAAGGCAGACGCTGCCTCTTAGGTACACTATTTGACTATTCAAAAGTTATATTCTAGCACACTCTAGTTAACGACAACCAAAATATTTTGACAGAAGACTACAGTGATTTTTTCTGTTTTTTATGTAAAGTCTCTAATCTGAGTTACGTTTTCTATTCAGTTCCTGGACTGCTGAAAAATATAACGGTAACCAGATTTGAAATATATTGAGATTGATGAAAAGTGAGCAAAAAAAAAGGCCCTTTTTTTCTCCCTTTTTGATTGAGTTTGATATTATGGACAGATCTTGGATGTGAATCAGACAGGTAATTTATGTGAACAAAGCTTGCAGTGTTGTGGTCACAAGCGAGTTGCTCACAAGTAATCAAATACTGCATGTACTTCACTATGCATATATGTAAATCAATGTCATCCCCTATCCCATTCCATTGTAATGGACTTGTTTTCTCCAACGTAATACAGTATCTGTCACAGTGTGCCAGAACACATAAGAATGTTATATCTGGAAACAGAAATAAATATATCTGGAAATAGAAATAAAGTCCAATGCTTTAGAGCATATCATCTTACAAGCAGACCTCAGAAATTGTGTATCTGGACACGGAAAAAATTCTCTATTTTTTTTTTTCTGTGCTGCTTATCAAAGGCAATTGATGCAACCATTATTGATGAACAATTACGAATTATTATTAACAATAGAGTTTTGACAGAAATGCTTATTAAAAACAATCTTCAACAAAATTTCACCCTCCACCTTTGAAGTTTCATTTCCTGTGTGCCCCACTGCCCGTGCCTATTGAACTCTCTCCTTGTCCCCATGCTCACTTGGACACATAAATCACTGGCACTTGTGTGCTACACACTCTAACTCTGCCACTAGAATATTCTCTCTCTGGATTACCAGTGCTGTTTCGCTGAACATTCTCAATATGAGGTGAACAGTAGGTCTTGACAACCCTCAGCAGAACAATATAGGGAAACGAAAATGTCCAAGAAGGTCAATTCAGCTGTCAGAATCATCCAGGCTTCTCAATCCTAACCCAGTCCTACCTACACCAACTCGTCAGTCTTATCTGATGTTTACATTACTGTAGCAATACTGAGGTAAATAGTTTCACTACTAGCTCCATAATGGCAATCCACAGACAGATTATTGGTTGTTCCAAAATCAAAACCCACTTAAGGATCCAAAAAGCCTCACTAAACAACTTGAGAGTTTTCTTTTAAGAGGGAGAATTTTTTTTCTGCCACTACAGGTGAAAACACCTCCTGAACACTGGATAAGAGAGCAAAACACCTCAATATTTCCAGCGATGCAGCTCTTTGCTTTTAGAAAATACACGCAAAGAAGGAAAATGTGAAACACCCCAGAGCACAACCTCTGCGTTGGAGAGTTTTGCATGTTTTGGGGAGTGAAACAGGGGAAGTAGAATCCGCAAGTCATCTGTGTGAGCTGACAGGAACACCTCCCAGCTGTGGACACAGAGCTTGCTTGCAAATACTTAAGTAATAACACCGATATTTCCAAAGTCCAGCTTATTTCCAGAAAGTCCCACCACATGTTTATTGCTTCAAACAGGGTGAAGTCTGAATTAGATGCCAAAAAGTCATCTGAGCCTGCCCAGAAGAGACTTTGAATGTGACATGATCCTTTTATCTCCTTTGGCAATAGTACTGCAATAATTACCAAAATCTTTTCTTCTGTAGCTGGCAGATAGGCTTCAATACATACTCTGTGATATATCCAGATCAGCATATACGGGCCATCACTCAATATGCCTCATCAAATGTATTTCAGTCTACAAATCTGCCCCTTGGATAGCGGGGTTCACCAAAAGGATCACTGAAAATAGTGTGTCTGCAACCACAAGAAAATGAAGAATGAAACAATTAGCATATTTTTCAAATTACGCTGTTTAGTCACAAAGATTCAACATTTGGCCTGCCTAAAAATGTCATGTTGACAGTGATTTCCAAGAGGCAGAAGAATGACCCTTTGGGGCCTTTGGGCAGCCCTACCCAGCTCATCTGTCACAGTTGCTTTGAGGCCAAGAACAGCAAAAGCTGTAGATCTGGAGGAGCTCAGGGCCTCTGGGCAAGAGGTTTTTTTCAACATCAGAGGTATCTAGTTGGTCTTGGGTATTGAGGCAGGGAATTCTGTCAGTTTATTTTGCTCAGTTGCTTCACTTTCCAGAAATGCAAGGCAGTGGCAGGATCAAAACTGGTGTTTTCACTGTCTCTTCCCTCTCCTCTCAAAGACACTGGGCACACCTGCTTTTTTGAACACATCGTGCACACCTTTTAGCCCTCTAAGTCTCTTCAAAGACAGACTTTGTCCTCCTACTGAGGACAGTGTTAGGCCATTCCCTCCCCTTTGATCATGCTTCTGTTCACTTAGTATCTCGAAATATCTGCATACCACATCAATACTGAGTCAGAGTGGCACAGTCAGAAAAGTTCCTCATGGATCAAGGCATTTTCCTTGACAAATACAATAAGACCATTCAATACACGGGACACTGACTCTTTTGGGGCATTTTCATAAGCCAGTGCTACAGGAAGTTAGGTTCCTAATACATAGCATTTAGTATTACAGCAGTAATACTTAATTTTTTCACTCATTTTTGTGAAAGAAGTTTTACTTTTCAGAAAGAAAATGCTTAAAACATCACTTGGAGCATATGAGATCTACGAAATCTGGGAAATGAGAGATGGGAGTCAATATTGCATGTGTTGTACAGGAATTAGCTTGCATTCAGGGTCATTTTGAAAAAGTGATGAGAGTTAACTTATTTTCTACTTCAATAAACTTTATTGAACAGCAGTATTGCTCTATCTCAATAAGCTTATTTAATGTTCAGGCCCATGCACTACCTCTGCCCAGATCCAATGTGTACCTTGCCTTACATACAGTTTTGCTACAGCTGTTTGTATGAGCAGGATGGCTCAAGGGATTATAAACTGCAAAGGAACGTGGAGCATAATGCCAATATTTGGTCTCTTTCTGTAATGCATGAGGAAAATACTCAGATTCCCTTTGAAATGTCTGTAAATGATCATTTTCTCTAGTGGAAAGAAACAGCGTAATGGAAAATGGTACCCCTCATTGAGAACCCAAATAGCACTGAACTCCAGAAACTAAGGCACGTGCACAGAGTATCTATGAATTATCTGAGATTTTTATTCTCCTCAATCCTTGCAAAACCGTGCTTTGCTGATAGTCATTACAGATTTTACAGGGATATATATACAAACGACGCTATAAACACAGAATAGAGCACAGACTTAAGGCAAATATAGTTTCTTGCACTGCACCACGGGGTACTTCTGGTGAAGCAAAGTAGTCATTTCCCAATTATTACGTTAGTGCAAGATAAATACGAGTTAACAGAAGTATCCAGCTGCCAAGCTCAAAAACAAAAGAAAGAGACAACGTCACGTCATAGAGATTTTCCTGCTGCTTAATTCTCCTGTCTGCTCCTGTGCAAACACTCACCTTTTTTAATGAGGAAATGGTCCGTAAAGCTGCAAAAATGAAAAACGAGATATATATTCAATTAGCTGTAGTACTGTTGGCATGCCACTTCAGGTCAGCTGGAAAGCTTTGAAAAGCAAGACATTTGTAACTTAAAGTAGAAGATCTGAATGCAAACTCAGCTGGCTTAACTGTGAAGCTCTTTTGGCAAACCAGTGGAAAACGTAATTGAATATAGCCCTCCTGGGAAGGAACCCTAATAAACTGGAGGACAACTTGTCTGCTAGCATTTTGATTTTGACTTCACAGTGTTCAGGTCTTTGTGCGATTACAGAAGTAAGTTTCACTTACAGGAATGATTACCCTACACAGTTACAGGTAAGGGCCTGTTTTATCCTCTCCCTGCAGCTAACATCCATCAAAGAAATGGCTTTCTATGCATAGCCTGCTTTCCACGAGTTTATTTTCAAAGGCTGACCATTGTTTTATGGGCACAGGCGACACCTGAACAATTTACTCTGGCATATTTTTGTGCTTACAACCCATACCAGGGTAACAAATGTGATGAGCTGCACACCCGACTGAGTGGCTGCTGTGCCGGCAGAAAACAGAGACACATTTTAGCTGCCAGCCTGTGCTGCACCTGCAGGAACACTAGTTATGCCAGTGACATTATGTATCTGCACAGGAATAAAAGGTTGGGGACATTGCTGTAGGGGAACTATAAGGGAACACATGGTCTCAATTCACTACCCATGACAATCTACAACCGTAATAATCCCCCTGTAGTCAATAACCTTATGGACGCCTTATAAATACTAATTTTTTTTCAGCCGCTTGTTTGCCAAATCCTAGGATACTTGTGCCAGCAACATCAACTCAGAAAAATACTGCCACCTGTGACATGATTCAATGCAAATCCCATTTTTGCATGGATTTTCCTGTTTAAGGTAGATAATTGTACCAATGCAATGAGTAAGACTCCTGTTATTCTGTGGAATGTTTTTAACCTGGGTTCTTCCATTCCCGCCAACATAGCTACAATCTTCACCCCTCAAAACAACAGGTCCAACATGAGATAATCTCTTTTCCATGTTTAGCTCTGCTTATAGCTCAGGAGATGATAGTATGCCAGGGCAGCTGCACTTGAATGAGGCTAAAGAAGGACAAGTACAGGCAACACCTAAAAGGTGTTTTATACTGAATCTTTTATACAGATCTTTTATACTGGAATTTGTTTCCATGATCAGTTTAAATGAACCATGCGCAGCCACTCAGCTAGCAGGAAGCAAACTTCAAATTCGGATTCCAGCTTGCCCGTGGATTCGTGTGATGATATCTTGCCATAAAGGATGGCTAGAATCAACTTGGACTTCTGCTGGATAGTGTCTGAGAATCCAGCTCCTGGAAGGTACTCAGTGCAAATTCCTTATTGCATAAAATGGTGGTAGACATTAACTTCTGGTTTAGCCTGTGACATAGCTTATCACACAGGTAATGACTGCAGACTGTATGTCAGAGTGACAGAGGCACATTTTATTTTGAGTTCCGTGAGGACCAGGTCCTTGGGTCTGACAAAATCTTTGCTGGCACAGGCCCAGGCTAAGGAAAAAAACATAGCAATTCGCTCATCTTTCCTGGCTTCAAGGTGGCTGCAAGTCAGTGTGACCCCAGAAAATTGTGGTCATTCTAGCAAGCTAGACAAGGTTTACTAAGAACAGTGCACATAAAAACTTGAGACAAAGCATGACTGAGCAGCATGAGATAAGAATCAAGCCTACTTTCTTTCTTTCCCTTTTCTTACCTTTTAGTATCTCCCTAACCATATTCAAGGCATTAATCTTCTCTGAACTGCAGCAATCTTCACTTTTCTTTGTACTATTGAATCCCTTACAATTGCTCTGTTTTATTCCACATTAGTTCTTACAGTTCTTATGCAGAATTAATCTAGTTATTTCAGCATTTTTCCCTCTTTCATTTGTCCCAATTATGTTAATGAATATGAATATTGCAGAAAATAAAAAAAAAGAAAGATACATCTGAAGTGCTTCAGACAGGTTGGCACAGTAGTCCCTGGAGGTGGTTTTAGATGCTACAGATTGGGTTCACATTTTCCTGCCATGGTGCAGCACTAAGAAAAACAAAGTCCCAGCTGGCACAGACAGTTCTGGTAGATAACTGAAATTACCCAGTACTTTCTCAGGTAATGCCCTGGCAGCATCTGACAGTGACTGTTATATTCAGGGTTACTTTATATGCATTTCTTTCACAAACACGGACATTAGGACTGTATTTTATCTTGATTACAAACCAAAGAAGTCAGAGGCATCTATATGTCCTTGCTTTGTTTTTCACCCAGTCCTATTCCATATCCAGTTCTAGGAAACCATTTAATAGTGCCAGACTTCCTGCAGTGACCACGTTTACATTGCATCATCAGGCTTTACTGAGCCTACAGCCAGAAATGCAGAACACTGCATTCTTGAGAAAGGTATTTTAAGTGTATTTAATCAGAAAGTTAAAAGATAAAGAAGTGGTTATTTATAATGCCTAGGAAAATGCTTAGTAAACTGCTAAGAGTCAGATTTTTGAATGCACTGTCAAACAGGTTTACTTATTATTTAATAAGTCACTGTGAAGATTATAGTGATTGCTAATACTCAGGCCTGGAAGATAGAATGGATGGAACAAATCAGTAACAGGCAGTAAACTGTCATATACCATCTTCAAGAGAAAGACAGAAGCCAGGAAAATGGGAGCAGCAGCAGCAGAAGCTCAAAAGAAATACTATTGTGGAAGAGAATATGCTAAATAGCACTGAGCCAGCAATAAAGAAGTGAACTGACCAAACACAAGGCTGAAATCATTATTCAGAAATTCCCACTCAAACTATGAGATAAACCTCTCACTCACACACTTGATATTTCCAGAGTGAGGAACTGTTCAGGAGCACTCTTGATTTTGAGCATAAGGCAACTGGGAAGCAGATCACAGATGGAATAGGTCAACTCTAGCTACAAGCCCAGCTGCATTCTGCTGAAAACTCCACAAACTCTTTGTTGAAATACATGGATTTGTGCCAGTTTGCAGCAGCTGAAGGCCTTTCTCTGCCATTTTATACATCTTGAACACTAAGATCAAACCAGATTTCATCTTAAGACAAAAACATTGACAAATAATTTAACAAATTAAGTTCATATTGAAAGGGAAGTAAGGGTATGAAACCAACCTTTCATTTGGCAACTGGTCAGCCAGAGAAAAGCATGAGCAAGCCATTCAGTAGAAATGGTAACAATCCCCACAAATGCTGGCTCCAATGGAACTCAAAAATTGAACAAAACATGAGTTAGTTAGCTTATTAGCAACATTCAGAGTGTGCCATCTGTGTCTGATTCAAATAATCCATTCCAAGGTATACAGCCTAACTTTGTGTTAACCTGAAAATTTGTTTCTCTCTGTTGCAGTCATCTTCTATACAGTTGGAGGGGGAGCATTGTTTTGCTTTTTGGGATATTTTTTTTACTTCAGTTCAAGAAAACAGTAATTATTTTAAGCTTTCCTCATAAGTATGAAAGTTGAATCACATTCCCCAGAGTTTACCGAGGTCAATGAACATTTTAGTAAACACAGGTAGATTTATTGCTTTTAATGGAACAATATAAAAGTTGGCTGTTTCCTTAAAGTTCATGTACCTTAAACAGTCATAGGTTAAAACACAAAGACTTATGTGTTGTTTCCTTTGGGTAACAGTTTATCTAAATCGTAAACGTAAAAGCTAAGAAACTCCTTACTCTTTTTTTCTTTTTTCATTTGTAAAAATGTGTTCACTTACTCTTGGGATGCTGCAGAGTATTTTATGAAAAAAAAGTTGTGCTGTAGTATGACACAACAAACTGCAGATCCAGTACTCTCTCCCATTTCCATCCACTCTTCACATTAAGAAAAATAACAGGGGCATTTTTCAGAGTAGCTTGCTTAAATGGTACTAGAGGACAGGCAGTATTTTTGAACCGAGTAGAGGAAAGCAAATTCTAAAGCCAAATATCTTCCCCTTAGGATGTTCTAAGTAATGTCCCATTAGGCCTAGGCCAATTACAGTTTCAGATACTATTGCTTAGGAATTATAACTCCATACCACAGAATGTCTGTTCTATTACTCATACAATAATGCATTGCATTTCTAAAAACAATTCTGGATCAATGGTCAATAAAGACCATCAAAAGGATGCAAAGGTGTATAATCAAGCTTTTATCTTGCTTTAGTAACTTCTAGGCAATTAATATTTCATGACATATATTAAGAGGGTTAGGTTTTTTCTGAGTTTATGCCTAATGTAGAATTCTCCAAAGTGAAATATTTGCCAGTGGCAATCTCTTTCATACAATATTAGCATATCCAATTCTTCCCTTGTGGGATGTTTCAGCATATAATATTAATTCACAATTAGGTAATGTACTCATTTTAGCAATCTCCTGTGTTCTCATTAATTAAAAACCTGGTACAATCACTTGTAGTCTATTCAATTTTACTTTGTTTGCTTTGCTTTGAGTCTTTTCCTTTTCTTTTTTTTTCCTAGCTTGTTTCCAGAGCGATGCTGCTTTTTGGTAGAAAACTTCTATCATATTCAGCCCCATATTCAGCACAGTATTCAGCAGTTACTTCCATATATGGATCCAACAGCTTCAGGCAGTATGGTATATTTTTTTAATTTGGTATGGTGTACCTATATTATCTATATTAATACAAATATATCTCTAATGTAACAATAACTTAGCTTTTCTGTGGGATTTGTTGTATTGTCCTTTTTTTCTCAATCCAAAGTTTGAAACCACTTCAATTTCCCTTCTTTCTTCTCCAAACCAGTCATCAAATTTCTCCAAGATCAGATACTCACTGAAATTTTAGGGTGAATTGTACAAATTATGACCTGCTCACCTCCCCATTATATAGACAATTGTGATTTGTTACCTAAGTCTTCAAACAAATTTTGATTGAGGAAATGAAATAATCAAGTATGAGACATGAAATACTGGGGAGTCATCCTTCAACAGGTTTCTCTACATGTTCAGTTTTCATGAAAAAAAAGAAGTAATTGTAATGAATGTTACATACATAAATTAGTGGGTGAACAAAGATATAAAACCTGTGTCACCTCCCAGAGATTACAAATTCCTATTTCATTGTTACTGCTGGCTAGGACAGAGATTCTGGTATTAAACCTCAAAGTTTGAACAGAATTTTCTTTCAAAAGGTCAAAACATTTTGGAGCATTTTACTAAAAGCCTTTTTTTTTCTTTTTCTGTAAGTTTGTGCTAACAACTCTACTACTTTCTATATTTTATGGCTTGCATGTAGGATTTCTTTTGCTACAGGTCTTCTTGTCTGAAGTTTTTATGACCAAACTTTGTATGAGTGGTTAAAGGATGGAACAAACTATTTTAAAGATGAACTTCAATGGAATAAAATAAAAATTTTTTTAAAGGAAAGTAATTATCAGAGGAATATCTAACTTACTCTCTACCAAGACAGAATGCAAAACCCTTCAGAGAAAACACTATTAGGTTTTGGTTTTTGTTTTTTTTTTTTCTTTCAAGCTGCTTTTAAAGCCAGATCCTGGTGAAATAATATCAAACAGGCTGTTGTTATTTATTCCAAAAGAAATCCTGGAGTTTACATATTTATAACATAAAGGTAGACATGTTGCCTTGTGTTTCAGAGAAAAAATGTGGTAGAGCCAAAACTTACAATGGGAGACAAAAAAAAAATACACTGGCAACAATTATTTGTCAGCTGAAAGAAAAAAAGGTGAGAGACCAGATAAGAGGCAGATCGAGAATGAAAGAAGACAAAGGAACGTGGCAGTAGGTATTGTAAAAATAGTTGAGCCTGGAAACCCTAATACCCACAGTCTGTATGTTTCTGATAAAGCAGATGAGACTCTAGAAGAGGAGAAAAAACATATATGAGTGGGTTGAAGAGAAAACAGAAATATGCAGACTGATGGCCTCACCAAAAATCAAATTCATCTTAAAAAATTGCGACCCAGGATATCTCAGGAAAATTAATGAGAAATACAGACATCCAATCATCAGATGAAAACCAGGGAAGCAGTAATAGCAGTATGTACTTTGGAGAAATTGTGGACAAGTCACTAGCCATGAATTTGCAATGTAATATGACAGAGGGGGCACATAAAATCCAAGTAAAAAACTCAGGCAGCTAATCACAAAGTAGAGGGAAAACAGATCCTTATCTACTACCTACGTGATCTACAGATCTGCTACAGCTGTATCTGGACTATTTCATTAATTAAGGGTAACTTATGGCCAAAAAGAATATATGCTGTGAATGAGGAAATGGGGAAAAGAAGTAAAAAGAAAAAAGAAAAAAAAGAAAATAGAAAAAAAAGAAAAAAAGAAAAAAAAGAAAAAAGGAAAAAAGAAAAAAAGAAAAAAGAAAAAAACCCCACATTACTGGGTTAATTTGGGCTGATTTATGGGACTGAGTGGGACATACTTAGAAAAAATTAAATAAATACAATAAGGTTTGGGGGAACTAAACCAGGTACAAACTGGCACAAACACTTGAAGCAGAAAATATAGTCCCTATAGGACCACAAGAGCAGATTCCAGATATCTAAATGTCCTTTTAGAAAATTACCTGAATGTTATGTTACTGTACAGACAGCGACACAAATTTTCTGCTCATAGCCCTCAATCTGGTTCTTATTTCAGCTCCGCTAAAACCACTCGACTCTCCACAATCTCTCTTGGCAAGCAGTTCTTCCTCACCATCGGTAATTTGGAGATATCGAAAAAACCCCAGCATACTTTTCCAAGGAAAGGAGGAGGTTTAGAGTGGAGGAGGACCATAGAAACAAATAGATATAAACAGCTCAGTATTTATACTCATGAACACCAAATCAGGAAGGTATTTGCTGAGCCTCGTCAAGCAGTGTCCCACAGGAGGTGGCCCCAAGTGTCTCTTCAAGAACTGCTCAGCTTTATCCAGACACGTCTCTAAGAGCTTGAATGAGGCTGCACAGAACCAGCTCCCCACTGGCAGTCGTACTGTGCCATCTGCGTGCCTCAGCCTCTAGCCCAAAGTCCCAGGTTCCTATTTGGACTGAAATGCAGCCCTGAAAAGCAGCAAGATCACTCTGGACTGTGATGACTGAAGGCATTTCAGTTCAGGATTATTTTCCTGGGATTCAGCTTTGCATAAGGAGCTGCTGCAGGTTGTCTTCCTCTGACTTCCTGGGGCTGAATGTGGCTCCACTGTAGCTGGCAGCACATTGTGGGGAAGCGGAACTGAGACAGTTTGGGCACAGTCATGGCTGCTGCTGTGCAGGCATCATCAGCTCTGCATGTAGTAGTCCACTGAACCAGCTTCCTGCAGACTATACAGGTGGTGGAAGTAGGCCATGTGAGAGCAAGCAACTGAAAAGCAAGACTGTGACTGGCTGTGTTGTCTAATGAACACAGTAGAAGAGACAGCTTCAGGAAAAAAAGTCCCATACCAAAACCAGAAAAAACCCAACACCACATTTTCAATACACACCAGAATCTTCTGAAGCTCATTGGCCATACAGGCTTGCCTTACTTCCACAGTCTCAAACAAGTGGTTTGTACTTAGCCCTGCTAGTAAATACACTGGTCTTTACATGCCCCTTAAAATGGTGTTTGAATCTGAGGGCCAGAACTGCTAAATTCCCTCAGCAGATCTGTTGGGGGCTGCAAACAGCGCTTCTCCATTAAAAAAAAAAAAAAAGGGAAGGAAAGGAAGATTACTCTGTAGCCATGGCTACATGTCTACACACCATATCATCAATACCATGTTCCTGAGCAGCTGAGAGTGTCTGACATATTTTGGAATTTTAATGAAACCCATCAGAGAACATCTGATAGGTAAAACATCTGGAAATCAAAAATCTAGGGAGTTGTATAAAACTCAAGTGAGGATTGCTTCAATTCTCATTTTTGTCACACCTTTATGTATTTTTAAGCACATTTCTACCTTTAAAATTAGCTCTGCCAAACCTGCTGTCAGAGCAGTTTGGTTATTACCCACTCCCAGCTGATGTTATCAAGCTGACCTGTAGTGAGGCAGGGCTGTCAAAGTAAGCGGATTCCAACGTACTGTAGTTGAAATAATAAATGATAGGTGCTATACAGCAGAGAAAACTGTGATTATATCATCACTCCAGTGCCCATTAAGCTCAGCAATTTCTAGCTATTTGAAAAACTGAGATGTCATTTCTGCAACATGTAAGTGTTTTCTTGAATGTAATAAAATCCACCATTTTAACACTCATTGCTTCTCAGGACCTGCTCACTGGACTGTTATCTAAATAAACATTTCAAGAGGTTACTTACCTATATCAGACTTTTAATTCATAATGTGAAGCTATATTGTTTTGGAAATGACAAACACTCAGTGACTCCTTTCTGTATCTGTGGGTGACCACAGCATCGGGATTTATATCAGGAGACTTTCCAAAGCCTGGGAAGTGCCCAGGCTCTTAAATCTCTCACTTTTGGAAATCTCACAAGGACTGGCTCTGAGAAGTTCACACACTGTCCTTCCACTATTTAGCACAGAAGTACAGAAAAACTGTACTTTTAGCACTTCTACTCTTCTTCTGCAACTGGAGAGTGCAGTTAACGGAGTTATCTGAACCTTAGATAGGTTTGCATTTCATTTGAAGATATTTTTGGAAAGCTTTTTATTTTTTCTGGACTAGTTCTTCCTGCATGAAGTCATAAAACATACATAAAATGTAAAAGTGAATTTCACCATCTATCTGTACCAGAATGTGCCATACAGTCGTGGTAGAACTTAATAGGGAACTGCTGGGAGGCTTCCCATGGATTGCACCAGGCTTTACATTAGATCCTGAGAAACTCCAAAGCCCTCTTTTTCTCCTTAGTCAACTTCCACTTCTAGTTTTGTGCCAGCCCAACACTTTCTTTTCTTTTCTCTCATGAGAAGGGAACTCAGCCCTACTGACGTAAGGGAACCCAGGAAAAGCAGTCAGGGAAGAGATCTTAATACATAAATGCCCATGAGGAGAAAATATAAAGCAATTCTTTCATCTTTGACCCAGAGGCACTTAATGAAACTCTATGAGAAGTAAAGTTTCTAATTGGTGAAATATGTGCTCAAGAACCATCCGAATGCTCTTGTATGAGCTATGACTGTGATTAGCCCGAAATCTAGCTCAATGTAATGAAAAAAAAATCCAGAGCAGGAAGCAAAATGTAAACCAGTAGTACCGAGCAACTGATGATAGAAATGCTATACAACAGAATAGAATGAAAGGACAGACTGCAGATGCAAAATACACGTACATCTTTTTAAAACCAAATAAATGGAGGACAGAAATTATTCAATCAATGCTTGTAAATTACAAGGAAAGGATGTGTATAAACATGCTTGCTAGTGTTTGTGGGAGGGCAAATTTGCAAGTAGTGTCTCCTTGGCAGCATTAGTTTTTATCTGGAAATAAGACATGATAAACCAAGCTTGAGCAATCTTGATTTTAATCAAGATTTAGAGCTACAAAACCAACTATTTAACAGTTGAGGCTTCACTATCCCAAATACATTCACAAGGGAATGTTGTAGATTGCAGAAAGAGGTTAAAAAATATTGTGATCTCTTTCTTTCTAATGTTATTGGCTTCAGCAAAGTTCTTTCTAGTTTGTTCACTGTTAATGAGAAGGCAGAAGGAAGCATCTTTTAGTTAGTTTCTGAACACGTGTTTTTCACTATAAAAAGTGAAATGTGTCTATTACTCAAGATTAATTTTATTCTGACCTGTTAATCCCCAGTGGATTATGGGATTCTTTGTTTATATTCTTCTGTACTCACCTGTAACTGTCAGGCTCAAAGTGCCACTGGTTTTAAAAAATTAATATTTAAAGGAAAATGTTTTCGTACATTGCTAAGGCTCTGTTTTCCACTAGTTTTTCTATGTCAAACACTATAGTATGATACTCTTTCTAGACTGCAAGGAAAAAATAAGCCCCAAACTTTTCTTCTTCTCCGTTTTCTTGAGTTAATGTGGTAGCCCAGAAAAAGATAGAAAGGTAACATCAGCAATGAGTGTTCTGTGGTATTTGCTGTTTATTTTTCAGCTGAGCCTGCAAGCTTGACCAGAGAGGTTCACACTACTGTTCTTAGTCCAGATCTCCAACTTATTTCCAGATATTGTAGAGGTCTTCCACTTTCTTTATACTCCTTTTGTGTCAAGATCCAGTTTGAATTTTAATTTTATGGAATGTTAGTACACAGATTCTGATGTAAATCTCCCCCTGTCACTACCCAAGAGATGCTGGTGCCCTAGAAATGCTGAAACCTTGAGCAAACCATTGTGTAAGAGAATCCTAAGATACCCTGTGCCACCACTGAGATGGAGCTAGTGCCACATTTCTTTGCTCCTATTTTAGACATTTTTCTATTTTATCATCTTCCTTTCCTTCCATAAAAGTGTCAGTCTCCCCACTTACAGTGCCTCAAATAGTTGCATATATTTTGAAAGCTGAAATATCTTATGTCTGAGTTTTATTGCAAAAGGCAACAATCCTGAAGACCATGTTTTATAAAAAACCAAGATAAACAGTTTTAAGGTATAGCAAATTTAATCCTTCCTAAGGCCTGATTTAGGACAAAACTTACACTGAGACATAAGGGCAAGTAATAGTGAAGTCTGGATGTTGAAGTCTGCAATGACTCATTTCTCTAGTAAAACAGTCTCCTACAAGCGCTACACATTTTTTAAGTCAGTAATTTGCAGCATAGAAAGTTAAGGAAAGCCATGTTTAGGTGGGATGGAGATAATCTGGATCTAAAATGAAAGATGTGACTCATAATAAATGACAGTTATGTATTAGACTGCATTTTTTCCTTCCCTCTTTCGTTAGGCAAAAATTATTACGATGTCATTACTCTATATTTCTGAAGAAATATCTCACTTCCTTCTCATCCCATACCTTCTCCAGTTTTCAAGTTAGAATACTGAGAAATGTTTTAAATCTATCTTACAATTTACAAAGAAATATACTTGATTAGAAGAGCATTGGGAGCAATGGTGCCAAATTGTAGCACACCTCTTCTACCACTAGAGACTCACACATACACACAGAGACCACAACAAATAATCCTCTTCCTGTTCCCTTCCTGGACAATCCATTTGGGCACACCACAATGAATTCTTATGTTCTAAACTTCCAGGGAGAACCATCGCATCCCACATTTCTGTCCACGGCATACGCTTTGGCAGAGGAGTCCGGCCAGAGGAAAACGGAAGACCTCAACTCAAGACCTGCAAGCTCTTAGCTTGGATGTGGACATAACTCTCAGAAATCCCAGTAGATTAATAACCTAAGCATGTCACCTTCCAGAGCATTAGCCACGCAACCACAGGAGGTTTACTGATAAATTCAACGGGATGTACGACAATGAGTAAAACAGATCCGCCAAAAGACTTTGAACAGGAAAATCAATCAAATTTAGTTATGCTTTGCGAAAGAAATACCCAGAGTTAGACATAGTTCTAAAAAGACTTGACTTCTTTCTTCACTGCTTGAAAAACCTGTTTGGGCCTAGGGCAGAGCTCTGTGGAAACTCACAAAGTCATGTCTCTGCCTGGCGACCCTTTCTTCATTATCTAAGATGGATTTCTCTGCCCTCACTGTTAAATAGGACTCAACAATTGTGATACTGTACATCTTAAAGCAGTTCCTCACCTTGTCCTCCCAAGTCTGCAGTTGGTATTGACATCTCTTTCCCTTGCTCTGGCTCTTCCCTTGCCCTTGCTTTGCTTGCTGCCTCACAGCCTTTTGTATCCTTTGGAAGAATATGATATTATCAGGTTTTCATCCTCCCAAGGCAAAGGTCTAGCTGCTCTATTATTGTTCCTAGCTATTAATTGAAAGGCACATCAATGACATCCACGCGTCCTTGATACCAGGGACATGGAGAGAGACCCTGTGTAAGAAGATAAATGGTTTGAGAAATGAAACCAGTCTTGAAATTCTGGGAACTAGTGTCCAAAGCTAACACTTCAGAGCATCTCATTTTATTTTCCACCCTTAATATTTACTTGACTTTGGAATTGAGGACAATATCTGCTCTTTAAAACACGTCATCTGTGTTCAGAAACCAGCATCCATTACCCACAATGACAGAGTAGGCAGAAGGAACAAAGACCAGAGAGACTAATCCTCTGTTAATGGAAGATGTCATATCTGCACAAAATCAATTTGCTGAGGTGACAGCCTGTCACGGCTTTTGGTGAAAGTCACAACACCATGGGTAATAGTTTCTCAGAGCTGAATTACTTTCTCTTGCATATGGAAATTAATCACACCATAATTGAAGGAATTTTAAAGCTAGTATTTGACTGCATATTGGCAGTCCTTGGTCATGTCAAATAGCTTTTCCTAGTGGTGAGTTCTGGTACATAAGCTGAAAGAAGCAAAAACACCATGTATGTCAATGACCTTTCCATCATAAGACTTACTCAGGACTTATTCTGTTTTCTGAAATAAATCTAGAGTGACATCTTCTGTCAAGTTAGTTGTAGCCTCCTAAAACAAATAAGCACAAGAAAACCTTTTCTTTCCTTTTCTAAATCTAATTTCAATGTTAATGAACTATTCATAGAAATTTCTACCTTCTAACGACAGAGATCCTGAAGTGCAGCATGCAAAGGGCTAGTGAGGACTACATTTTCTAGTCTCTGTAAACTTATTTGCAGAATGCAGAAACTTCCATAAATTAAGTGGTTTATTTATGTTAAAACTGGCTTAATGTGTGTGTCGAAGCTTTAGTAGAAGACTGCCACAAGAGAATCAATTAAGGGGAGTCTATTCAAAGGTGTAAATTAAGAAAGCTAACCTTACTCTCTTTAAGTAGCTTCTTAATAGGCAAGTTAAGTTACTATGTAGATTCCATTTCCCATTAGTAGGGATTAAGTGATGTTAGAAGATCTAAGTGAATCAAATTATTTACTAATTTAAAGTTTATAAAAAGGTCAGAGTATAACTTATACGTCAACTCTTTGTCTCAGAACTAAACGTTTAAAAACAATCCAGAAATTAATAATCAGTGTGTTTGTTGATTTTTCATTTGGTTTTGTATCATTTTGTGAAACTTTTTTTCCTTTAATATTTCAGGTGCTGTATTCCTACGCACAGAAGTGGGAAGAGCTGCTGTTTGGTCAGGTGGGGCACACAGCTGCATGGCCACTCTTCCACAGCACGGCACACAGCAGGGAAGCTGGAGGAGGATACAGTCTCCTGAGCCTTTCAATATAGCTGCCTCCCAAAAGCATATTTGAAATAAACACAGCAGATGCAGAAGTCAGACACTGCACTGAGTCACATCAGTATGAGAAAAAAGCCCTCTACTGTACATCAGAACCAACACAGTCTAAAGAATTAAGATCAGCACTGTTTGTCATGTCAAGAGAAGGGATTAGGGTTAATGAGAGTTACTTCTGTCTATGACACCTGTAGGCTCTGGCTACCCCAGATTTATGGCTCAGATTTTATTTGCTTACAGTGTCTGACCTCTTAATTTAGAGCTGTCTTAGGTGAATACATCTCCTTCCAAGACAATTCCTGATGGTAGGAATGTGATGCTATCCCTCTTTTTCCATAAGGGATTACTTTCCTAATTTGAGGTTTGGAAAGAGAATAGCAATAAGTAAATCAATTAGTTTGAATGAAGACATCCTTGGACAAATTCTGAAAAGCACTATGGACTGAGGAATCCTTGGTCTTTCCTCAGGCTCCTCAGGAGATGGGGGGAAGCCAAAGAATTCTTTTTTGCTTCCCACTACAGTGTGTGTTGGGTCAAGAGAGAGTTGGTGCCTGCAAACAGCCAGCAGCACACACTTGGAGAAGAGTTTAAGAACAAGATATGAGGAAAGTCACTGTTCCCTTAACCTTCTTCACCAGGTATCAATGATTTCTCAATCAGCTTCTCTTTCAGTGCATTCGCTCGGGGGGTAAAATCACTCCAATCAACACCTAAATGCTCATGAAACACCTAGACTTCCAAGTATGTCTGGGAAAGACACAGTGGGAGCTCCTTTAATCAGAAATTTCTTTCCCCTCCCAAGATGCTGGTTCATCAAAACCAATGATGGTCTTTTTCTAACAGAAAGCCTTAAGATTTCTTAAATCGTTTGTCTTCGCTCCCTAGACATATACTTTATAAATTACAAAAATATTTCCCAAGAGTGGGAGGTGGGAGATTGTTTTCTTCTTCAAAAGAAGGCTTTAGGGTTTAATTTTGGCATTATTGTTATTGTTTTATTAAGCTGACTATTAACCACTGCAACTATTTTTAACGTTAAACAGCTACATCAAATATTTTGATAGATAAACAACACATTTCCAAAATTTCTTTTTTTTTTTTTAAATAACCCTCTGTCTTAATATAAACAATATGGTTTATTTTATCTGTGAAAAATTTTCACAAGGTAGAAAAAAAATCTTTCTTCCGCAGGTATAATCAAGCAACAAAATATATGCACCTCTGCATAATGGTTATTTCCCTTGTTCCTCTTTGAATCCATTCTTGTCTATCGTAAAGGCAGGTCTTATTCATGTCACTTAGTTGAGCTCTAAAAAAAAAGTGATTTAGTCATGCAGGCAGTTTGTTTGTTTACGGCCTGATCTAAGCAAGTTTTTTAGGCTGTTTCTTTAGTTAATGGAAAATTAATATCAGCTGTACAGGGTGTTGGTTCAAGTACAGGGTGTTGGTTCAAGAACAGTGTCTAAGATATATGGGATTAATTACCTTGAAGACTTGCCTACAGGCTGACTATAGAGCATGCCAGGTAAATAGGTCAGACTAGATGAACAACTCTGAGATATCTAAAGTTATGAGACTAATGCTTTCTCTCCTTCCCACTTAAATTAATTGAAACATGGAGGGTTTATTAACAGTATTTGAGTTAGCTTTTTTAATTTCTAAAAAACTTTAGGGTTTTTTTTCTGCCTTATATGTTTAACAATGTTTCTCACTAATAAAAGAAAGATTTTGTTTTCCTAAATAATTTTATTTTATTGTTTGAACTTGGCATCACCAAGGAAAACTGGTTGAGCTGTCATGCTGTCACCACAGGACCACATGGGAAAAAAAGAGGAAAATATTGTTGGCCCCACTGTATGGAAGAAGACATGGGCATATAGAGATGAAATGGTGCTCCAGGTCTTCCAAACCTTTGAGAAAGTATCAGTAGAATACTAGATTGCTGGTAAGCTGTTATTAGAAAAAGAAACTAAAATTAAATAGTAGCACAGAAGATATCCCCCCCATGCAGCTATATAAGGACTCTTAACTGAAGAGCTCATGGATTCTTTTTTCAGTACTGTTTATCTTCTGATTGTGAGTGATTTCTTAAAAATGTATGCTTGTTAAACAAGCATATTTATGTAGCAGATTAGGTCAAAACAAGTAACATAATTCTTAATCAGTGAAAACCTGGTTTTCTCCTTTCTTTTGAGTTCACCAACATAACAGAAGAAAAACAACCTCTATTAGAGAAATCAAGCATCTGAAAAGTAGAGCCAAGTCAAAAGTAGCAGAAACAACGTATTACATGCTACTTTATGTTCATCTCCCACATCTAAGCTGTCAGCCTTTCAGTCTCTGTTCTTTGAAGGGAGCACAAGAACTGTCATTTAATAGTCAAGGGATATTAGCAACGAATGAACTATCATTTAAATAAAAATAAGAGTTTTGAAACAGATGTTGCAGCTGTATGATCTCCAGTTAAGTTTTGTTTTGTACGTCAGGCAATGATATTTCATTCAGCAACTCCAAACCAGATATGAATGAAAATATTCAACACACCTTGTGTTTAGACCTCTGGCAAGAAACATGGACCAAGCGGGTATGTGGCAGCCTGCCTCAATGACTGACACAAAGCAAATGCTAGATTTAGCATGCCTTCACTTGATGGCTGACCCAGCAGAACAGCACCTCAGTGGGCTGGCACTCTTTTTTATATCCCTGCTCTCTCGATTATAGCGTCACATCCCATTTAGCACTCCAAATTCACAGTCATTTACGGACACCACCCAAGCCTAGGCAGTCAGCTGAAAGGGTACAACCATCTGGTTGTTATTATTAGCCATCAAAGTTCTGAAACATTGTCATCTTGTGGCAGGCTGGGGACATAACAAGGGAAATAGCTGCTTCTCCAGGGCATTTCTCTGGCCCTAGAAACAACCGGGATGCCTGGGGAGATTTTGAGTGCAAGGCATATGTAGAAATTGCTGCAGGGGAGTTTCCCTAGTGCCATAGTGTGAGCAGACCGGGATGAACTAAATCACAGCTGGCTTACATCACTGGATCAGGTCTTTAACTTGTAGCGCTGTGTGTTCATTCCAGGTGTAGCAATACTCATCAAATACAAAGCAATTTAGCCATTAAACCCACTCGCTTTTTCACCAACCTGAGGAAGCACCAGCAGTTTGCATATTGATATCTGGTTACACAAATAACCTGTTGATAAAGATTAGACTTGGCAGAGGTTAAAAGGTGAGTGATAGCAACCTAATGCTAATAATGGTACTGCTGTACCATCCTGCATTTTCTCACTTGGTTTTAGAAGACATCCTACTGGAAGGGCTTTGTTGTCTCTGATTTGCAATGTCACATGCCTTCTTCCAGAGCATCTGAAGGACATGCTAAACTCAGCACAGTTCTTCCCAGAGATTACACTGTGTGCACTCATTATCCAATAGAACAGTGTGTCACCTAACCTTGAGTCATCACTGAGTCAGTTTTAGCTCTTCAGGACTCAGCGCCGTAACTTCCTACCCAAAGTTCCTGAGTCATAAAAGGGGAAAGGAAAGGAGAGGCACAACAAAACTTCACTTTACATAAACACCTACTGACATGCCCAGGCTAAGGGCACATCTGTCAGAGTGGATGTAGACACATCTGGCCCCATAGAGAAGGAAATATTCAAACATGCCCAGCAATATACCAATGGCAGCTATACAGATCTAAGAGCAAAGGTCTGGATTCAGCAAATTTGATTGCCCATGTCAGACTGGATATCTTCACTGCCTATGAAAACCCAGGTTTCAGCAACATGTGTGTCTGCCTTCTCCCACTGCCAGCACTTTGCTAACATATTTGTAGTAGAAAACAGAACTTGCACAAGTCTCCAAGCTCTTTCATATGAAATCAAATTAGTTACTTAAAAGAAAATTATCTTACACCTGAATTAAAATAAGTGCTTGAAGGTTTTACTGCTTCCTAAAGAGTCAAACCCAAGGCCATTTGGTTCACCTTGTAATAAATAAGAATGTCCATTATCATATGTCAACTGATGGTGGAATGTGGATGGAAGACTGGTCGAAAAACTAATGATAGCCACTTGATACATATAAAGTGAAAAAATTCCTCATTCACAGAGAAAGAAACAGGAGCCACCACCACAAATACAGGTCAAATCAAGAGCTGAGCAATATCAGTAGAGAGAGGTTCAGTAGAGAATGAAAGCAAATGGATACAGCTGGTTTTTCCAGTGGAGATAGATGCAGGTGTGTGTATGCATAAACTGAGACACACAGAAATATCACAGACCAAGGACACAACAGAAAGTCAAAGGCAGCTAGTCATTGTATGATCCTGACCAGAAAGAAATCTAGGAGAGCTTTGTGAGTGGGAATGCAGACTGGAAAACAAAAGAGTAAGGGCAGGAATTATAAGAGAGAAAACATTCTATTTATTTTATTTATTAAAAGAGAATAAAATTCTCTTTTATTTCTACTGATCTGGGGAGACATTATGTAGATTATATACATTAATAAACATGTTTTATCAAATCAATGAAATATTGTCTTTTACCTAAAGATTTTGTCCCAATAATAGCAACCTGCAGAAACTTAAGTTTTGCTGAAGGCTAGGACTGCAAAAGGGAGGGATGCATCACATTTACCCCCATGTCTAAGACTACTAAGCTGCCTGTGAGGAACATAAGGCCACAGTTCCGTGTAAACCAGGGTCAGACTTGGACTTCCTGGGATCACTTAGCCACATGACCCTGACCTGGATTAGGCAGGTAGGCAAAGCTTGTTTATATCACTCTCAGTAGAGGAGAAAGTGTCTGGCTGTGAGTAACATCAGAATTGAGCAGTCAGATAATATCTGAGCTGGCATAAAATCTAGTGCATAATTGCCTGCCTCAAAAATCCCTTGAGCACACTGGAAAAGTCAGGGTTACTTTGAACCAGTTCCGTGCCATACCATATGGCTCTGACATTTTAAATCCTACATTTAAATCCTGGTTCTAAAACCATGTTTTCTATTCCTTGCAGCCACAGCCTAAGGAGAGCAAGGAAAGAGCAAGGAAAACACTGCAAAGATAGCAGCCAGCTAAGAGCCAACATTAAAGCAGAAGTATGCCTCAAATCCCATCCCTCTATGGGGTTTATTGAATATAAATAGAGTAGCAGGAACAGAACCGAGATGCCTCAAGCACTCCTGTATCGTGTTTATTATCTGGCATGATGCACATTTATTTATTCCACATAAAACAGAAGCTTTAACAGAGGGAATGAGAACGTCTTCAGCCTGCCCACAGTAGTTAATCCCAGGTTCAAATCACTCCAGAAAGATGAGGAAAGTTAAATCCATCCCATCATCACCATAAATTCTGAGCTATAATTAGTAGGTGAATGATAAAAACAGGAATGAGATGGAGATGGAGTGCGATATATCAGCACTTCCAGAGATGCTCCATATGAAGCCCAGCTCAACAAGCAGCACTGGAGCATGCTTGCCAATCAGTCACAGAGGGAAGCTGAACAATTTGGGAACCCAGCTCAGACATCAGGCCCTTAGGGAGCTCCACAGTGACAGCATTATGCACTTGTGCCCTTTAGGTATCACCAGCGTGAGGCACCATGAAGCAAGGCTACCAATCCAAATTTTGGATCTACTAAGAGCATCAGTGAGGTGGATTCTCAATTTCAGACACTTTGAGACAATAAGAGCCCAATGCCTGGATGACAGAACAGGGAATACAGCCACTGCCTGCTGCAGTCCTGGAGAGCACCAGCACTTCCCTTCTAACAAAACTGCACTGTGAATCCTTGCCTATCATGTCTACCTTGTAGCATTGAGGTTATGTGTTTGGGTATGAGACGGTGGATATTTAATAACATTCCAGACAAATCTCTGGTGTAACGTCTGTCACGACCAATAAAGTTTTACCATGAAGGAATTATGATTCAAGGAGTTTCAGGACTAAGGGAAGCAAAGGAGAATATGTTCACTGCTTAAAGGACGGTCTAAATGTTATTTTTCAAAAGCCATTCATTAATTTTTTTTTTCACCCATGAGAGTCATACTCCTATAAATGCTGTCTCATATATTTAGAGGCATAAAAGGTGACCGGCCCCTACTTAAATGAATGAAAACAATGTTCCTTTCTAATCAGATTTTAAAGGAGATCACCAATCAGCAATTTTTGAATGAGGAACTGTAGCCAGCTAATCCATATCCTGTGATACCTTCACCTTCCCATTTACCTTCTCATTGCCATTGCTCACGTGGTTATTTAGCCGATCAGATGCTGAAATGTTGGGTTGGCGTTTATTCAAGCAACGTAAGCATTTTTATGCAGACCAAGGGAAAACACCTAAACAGTGCTAAAGCAAGGAGCAGATGTCTGCAGTTTATCTTCCTTGATTTAATTTCAATAGAATTTACATGAGGTCCTCTTCATATTCAAGTTATCACATTAGGGAGTCTGGGCTTGTGGTGAAGAGTGACAGACATTGGAGAAATTTTTCCAGCATTTGCAGGTGACAAGCTTCCAGATCTGAGCAGAAAAATAAGTGGAGTGGAGTTCACTCTTCCAGAGCTGGAAAGGACACAGTGTATTGCTTTTGGGGTTGGGTTCACAGTTGATATTCTTTTCAAATAGCTCATCTGATGCAGGACATAAATCTTCTGCATTAAGTCGAGGTTCTTTAGGGTATTTGTCCTTTAAACTGTCTTAGCTAAGTATCTTGGGGGTTAATATTTTGGCTTATCTTGGAGGGGAATTTTAATGTCATTAACTTTAATTAATTTTCTGAACAGCTGTCAGTCACTGCAGTCACAGAGACCTGAAGGAGTTAGGACACTAGCTCTACTTCCCCTTCCTAACTCTTTTTGCACTACTCTCCCAAGGTCTTAGAGCAGATAAAACCTTGTCTTCACTCATCTCCAGTGCCCAAAGGGAAGCTGAGATGTCAGGATTATATGAATAATCCTGTCATTCCTGTGGAGAATCATGCTACCAGTAATAAAGGAAATGTTCATCTTTGGACAATTAGATGATATTACAGACTTGAAAGATGGCTGCTATCCTGGCTGCTCCAGCAATTACTGGAGTAGACTTGGTATCTGGAGTCTTTCAAAGGCAGCCGATCAAATGATATTTTACTTTCCAGGTTACTTTCCATAAACTGAGCAAGAGCCAAGAGATGCTACCACTAAAGCAGGCAAAATGCCATCTGTCAGTGATGCTCAGACTCTCCAGTGGTTTCTGCTTCATGCAGAGTTCAATGTTCTGTGGTACTATAAAGCATCAATATCCCTTCTGTGCAGTGGCCCTGCTCTGTGCTGTTCAGAGTCTGGCACCCTGCAGTACCAAGTCATGATGGGGACAGTTTCTGCAGCTCACAGATGTGCACTTTTACAGCCTGAACTTTAAAAGGTGGATGTGCAGAACAGGGAAGTTTTCCAGTGCAAATCCAGTATGAGTCAAGGTAACCAAGCACACTGGCATGCAAACATTGTGTATTCCAGCAGCATGCTGCTCTCTAAGACTGCAGAACACACAAGGTGACTCTCCTTGGTGGGCATTCATTATGTTCAATCATTTGTTCTTCTGTCAAATGGGTAATTTCTGAAGAGCTAGTCTTTATTTTTTCTCTGGCCACAGTGTTTCTTGTCTGGTATATTAGAGTACCAGCTCCAGAAGAGCCAAAGACTTTAAAAGAAGGTACAGAATAAGTGCAGTATCACAAGTGCTCTCACTCCACAAGCAATATATGACATCAGATTTCAGACAGAGTATATTGGTTGTTCAGACCCCAGAACAATTTTTATTTACTCTGGCACTAGCAGGCTCACTAAAAACACATACTAATTTAGGTTAAGAAAAAGAATAATTAATCAACTTTTCCATTAAATCTTACTTCCCATCTGTCCAGGCCATTGTAATTCAAATGGTTTTTTCCTTCCTCATCTCAGACAGAGCTTTTACTCTCAAGTACCTATTCAGGAAAGACCTTTTACTTTCATGGATATATATGTATTCATGTGTATATGGACATATGAATATGAAAATACAGAAACATCATCCATACTTAATCAGACTGTGCACTTTACTCATCGTGCTGCTATCGTTAGTCATGAGTGGTCATGAAAAAAAACCTTTTAGTAGAATCTTTTAGCTTATTAAAAACTGTGTTAGAATACATTTCCTACTGACTAGCCTACAGGTATCCTGATACAGTGGTAATCAAGAATTTCACAGCTGCAGCTAAATTATACACCACTAAGAGAGGACTACGTTTTAGACTGGACTTTAGGCTTGCAATGAAAGACTGGTCCCATCTCCAAAAGGGCTTAATTCTAGTCCAAAATGGTGATACGTGAGAGTAAGGAAGCACTGTTAAACACAGTGTGTATATGAGGGAAAGCAATACAAAGAAAGAACTTGCCCAAGATCACAAAGGAAAACAGAGACAGAGTTGGTAATGGAACCCAAACGTTCTAAAACATAGTTCAATTGCCTTAATAGTAATTTTTTTTGATTTTATGTTTTTTTAAATTCTTTCCACTTCACATAGATATTATGGTGACAGCTGCCTCACAGAAATCAAAAAATTGATGGAAAGTAGGTGTCAAGAATTTCTTGAACAAAGAAGTGAGCAAAACAAGAGATCTTCACTTTCTCCAGGGTGCATACTGACTTGTCTACTGTCTTCATCGTAACACCACCATACTACTTTGATAGCTTCCCCAGGTTTTTTATGTAGATCATTTTTATAATTGATAGTGTTACTGTGTAAAGCAATCTGCTGCTGAATTAAAGATTAAACCAAAACTAAGCCCTTAGTCAGTGTGAAAGTGTATATTATTCAAGAATTCTGTTTATTATAAGGGTAATTTTACCCTTTAATGCTCCTGAAGAGTAAAAATCTTCAAAGTCAAAGTAATGAGTTTACCATAAATTATATTCCCAGGAGGGATGAGTCTGAATTGTCATACCAGAATAGTCTACCTCAATCATCTTGAAAAAGGAAAAACTGGATGATCTGTACACATTCTAAACAACTCAGTTTCACCTAATAGTTTTCCTTGTAAATTTGCAAGCTGCCGACTCATACATGTTCCCAAAGCTTTCTTCACTAACACAAGAAAGAGAGATCTTCTTTCTTATTCAACACACAGTCCAGCTGAAATCCAGCACTAAAGTAGACAGCAGAGAGAGGAAAGAGGAAACCTGCAAAAAAAATTCTGCCTGTTGTGTGCAAAGCACTAACCTTAAAGTACAGTTGGTTAAAGAAACACCTTATTGTCCTGGCAGCAGGCAGAAAATTTGTCTGAATGCTGTCCATTGGCATTCCCAGAAAGTGCAGTATTAAAGGCTTCACTGACCTAAAAAGAGGAAACCCTGGCTCTGGCCACAGACCAGTGGAACTGTGTGACCTTCTGTTCTGCGCCTGGCTCCTCTGACTAAACACTGATACCTACATGTCAGCTAGTCACTGCAGAATTAATTGACAGCAGTGAACTCATCCAAACTGGATGTCTCAAGTATGGCCACAAAACCCCATCCTGAAATTGCTTTTCTCTCTCTCCATTAAGCAGAAAAGGACTTCTTGGCAGCTTGCTTAGCTGAGAAGGTGTAAACTCAGTGAAACAAATAAGGGCCCAGCCTTTTCTTCAGGCTTTTATAGCAAGTACTGTGTTTGTTAGTCATGTGTCACTCCCACTAAACCAACATGTATAGGGAAAGGAAGACACTGACCTGTTAGAGAAGGTTTGGAGGAGGGCCACAAAGATGATCAGAAAGCTGGAACACTTCTCCCATGAAGACAGGCAGAGAGTTGACAGAAGAGAGTTGGGGTTGTTCAGCCTGGGGAAGCAAAGGCTTCAGGGAGACCTTTATAGAAATCTTCCAGTACCTAAAGGAAGCTAATAAAAATAATATAAAGAGATTTTTTACCAGGGTCTCTAGTGACAGGACAACGGGCGACAGTTTTAAAGTGAAAGAAGGTAGACTCAGGGAGAATATATAAAGAAGATATTCTTTACAATGGGGGTGGTGAGACACTAAAACAGGTTCCCTGTGAAGTTGTGGATAGATAATAACTAGAAATGTTCAAGGTCAGGTTGGATGGGCTTTGAGAAATCCAATTTAGTGGAAATGCCATAACAGGGTGAGTGGAAATAGATGATCTTTAATGGTCCCTTCCAATCCAAACCTTTCAATGATTCTATGATTATTAAAAAAAGTAATGTCTTCAACATTCAATCAAAAGTTATGGTCAAGATAACATTCCTTTGGGGCCTGGGTTTATGATGTTTGTGATGTTTCATCCTACTGTGCCTGCCCTCACGAGCTCCTCTCTTTGCAATATACATATGTAGCATTACTGTAGCGTGTGGGAAGGCTATTCATGGCATGGCTTGCTTGCATTATTTTGGTTGCTATATATTGACATATAATTGCTTTGCAACCCTGGTTTTGTTAACATTTCTCTGGTATTGATTTTAACAGTTGTGCACATGTTCTTAAAAGCTATTTTAGTACAAGGCCCCTTAAAGCCTTTGAAGGCAATCAGTGCCTTTGAGAAGTCACGATTTACTGGCACACAGGAAGCATGACAATTTTGCCATCTGGATCTGAAGCAAAGACTGGAAACAAGAACATTTTACCTTAATTTACATAAGAGGACTGACCGCTGGTAATTATTTATAAATCTCAGTCATCTCCTATGAACTGTTCTCTGTTTCTCAGGGATCCTGAAATGCAGCTGTGGTACCTTCCATCCGAGGAGGGAATATGGTTCTGATCCATGCTCAATTTGAACCCAGCTGCCCTGCAAGCGTTGCCCAGAGCTGACAAGGCAGATGCAGGAAAGTGTGGACCAAAAAATCTTGCAAATACACCACTTAGGGAAAACATGCATCCTGTCCCTAATTTGCTCCATCTTGAAACAAAATCTTTAAAATTTTGTATGGTCTTGGAGGGTTATTGAAAAAAATCCTATGACCAAGGGATCTGTTGGCCAATAAAGTACCATCAAAACTATTTGAGATTATATTTGAAGACACGGCGTATTTCAGTGGGGAAAAACATTTGTTAAAGGTCAAAACATGTTTTCTGCCATTTTTGAAATGAAATAATTCTTGGTTCAGACTGACAGTTGCCTCAACATTTACCTTCAGTTTTGTTTTCGTTGATTTTTTTAAAATTATTTTTCAAATTAACTCCAATGAAATATTTTAAGACTTCAGATTTTTAAAACTATGAGCAATGTCCCTCCTAAAGAAATCATTTCGGGTCAGTGTGAATGGAATTTTTTTCAGTCAGTGAACTGAAAAATCAATTATTCCAACAGCCACTGCAGTGCACAACTCAAGGGTAATGTGAGACCAGGAGACAAACTGGGAAAAAAGAACTGACTGATCCTGCCGTAATATTTTTCAGTATAGTGCTACCCATCTTTTTCCAACAGGCTCCCCGTTAAAGTTTCCAGATGAGTCACATCTCTTGCTCAAACCTTGCTAGGATTGGTGTTAACAAAAACCAGCAAACAAAACAACACAAGAAAGAAAATGAAAGCAATGGAGTTTCATTTCTGCAGCTGGAAGCTAAGAAGAGTATAAATACATTTTCATTATTTAGCTGAACTAGAAGCCACCTTGAGAAATATTTTATCAATATTTAAATACTTCTTCAAATGCATATCCTTCTCCTACCTCTTCTTTTTTTCATCTCATTTACTATAACTAGCTTGGGAAGAATTTAGAGGATACAACACACAACTACAAGACAGTCGATATGTGATTATACCAATCTATATCACTGCAGAAAACCGGAAGTTTTGTTAACATGCGGGTTCTCCCAACAGCAACACAAACCCAATTTAGTTCTTTTGTTAAAAATATGGGTAAGGATACCAATTCTGTTGCAGTTTCCTCCTCTTTTTGCACACAAGGTCAAATGAAAATAACACAAGTCCCATCAAACTCAAGATACAACCTCACATACAACAGGTCACCTACTTCTGTGTGCACCATTATGTTTTGTTATCAAAACATTTTGATATTTGGGGGGGAAAATCTATTTCTAACTTCAATTTTCACTTCTCATTATTTCCCTATTTCTCTACAGCAAAAGTTAAATTGATTTCAGTGCAGGTGCACTAGCCTGAGAAGGAGTCAAGATCTGTGCCTGTAAAGTGGCAGGATCACACGAAATTTGCCATCTGGCCATGGGGCATAAATGTAGAATTAGCATCATGTTTGACCACTTGTTACTTCCTTGCTTAGATGACTTTACAAATAGCTTAACATCCTGCAATAAGATTTTGAAGTAGTCTTCTCCCATAATCCTCCTAAAGATAATTGAGGTGCCAAAATTAAGTGACCTAATTCTCACATGGGTACAGTATTTTCCTAGTGCCAACAGGACTTGTCTGAAATAATTTTTGGATTCTCATTTAAAAACATCTAACGCCATTGAACAACCTTTATGAAAGACTAAACGAAAAGGATAGTAAATTAATTTTCATTTAATTGAGGATCAATGCCTTTTGCCTTTAAGCAACTCTACTTAAAAGTCAGTCTGTTGCCTGAAAGTAATCTGCTTTATATTGTTTGGCGTAACTCCAAGGCTTGTTATAACTACAAAAACTGGAAAAAATGAAAAACTGTTTCTGGTTCTTTTTAGTCTGTTTACTTCTACATTTGCATGCACTCTGTGTATCTTCAGTTTCATTATTTTCCGTGTTTCTGTGACTCTTTCACACTGTAATATCAGAATGAAAATCATGACTGTAAAGCCCCTAGAATTTGCAGAGCAACCACAGACTAGGTGTTTTATCTGATACTACTTTTAATGCTTTTTTTTATAAATGAATATATTTCAAGTTGATAGGTCCTTTTAAATCCTTCTACTCTCATAATCTGTATTTCTGATTATCTTATGCATAAGTACCAGCTTGAATTTTTCAAAGCGAAACCTCATTTTCTTATTTTCTGCAAAGCTTTGCAACATGCAGTTTTTGGATTGTCCCACTGATGTTGAGATGAGGATTTTTATGACATTTCTAAGTTCTGAGAGTGACTTGATTTTCCTCTTCAAACTCCCCAGGTAACTTGTCTTCTTTTAAGCAATCTCTTTCACGGCCCAGTTCAGCAAAAGCATTTAAGTGCAGGTTTAATCCTCAGTGAAGTAAAGTACATAAATATGTTAATGTGACTGCACATCCTAAAGCTAACACCAAAATGTGTGACCATTTTATCTTCTTTTGACTTCAAAAGACCAGTACCCCAGGTATTTTCAGAAAGGCAACATATTTCATTTAACTTAAAAAAAACAAAATTTCCTTAATCTTCTAGATTCTGTAAAAGCCAAAACTATTTCCATCTAACTATTGCCCCATCTTGCATGGGAATAAAAATAAATAGCTTTCATGGCAATGAAATCTTTTTCTTTCCATTTGATAAAGAGAACGGCATACAGAAAATGGATACTCAAAAGTATCACTGCTTAACGTATTTAGATTCACTAACCTTAGTACTTAGAGCTGGTTGAGAATTTTCCAGCAGAGTAGTACTTTGCTGGAAAACACTCTTTCATGAATGAAATATGCTGCTTTTGGAAGTCCCCTTCTCCCCTGCCTGCTCCAACAGGACCCAGCCCTTTGCTGTGCCTATGCGATTGTGATGAGAAGGAGCAAGTTCAAGAGGAGCTGTGCGAAGTGCCTGCCAAGTACCTGCCAAGTCTCATGATGGTAAGCAGAACTGAGAGATAAGATTAACAAACATTTTGGGAACCAACTCTATTTCTAAGAGCCAGTTGGACTGGGCCACCTGCAGCATTGCTCTGGTTTCAATGAAGCAGCACTTTACGGTGTTGATTTCCTCATTCTTCTTTACTCACAATGTCAGGATCACTGAAAAGATACCGCACATTAAATTTTTATCTGCAATTTTGACCCTAGAGTTCTTCAATTCCTGTCAAAATTATTCCCTTGTACATGAAAAGCCATCAGCATTTGTTCACTGTAGATCAAATTTAGCAACGTTTCACTCTTTAAAATAACATTTTTATGCCTGAAGCATCATAGAATGGTTTGGATTGGAAGGGACCTTAAAGATCATCTGGTTCCAAGCCCTCTGCCGTGGGCAGGGATACCTTCCACTAGATCAGGTTGCCCATGGCCCCATCCAGACTGTCCTTGAACATTGTCAGGGATGAGGCATCCACAATTTCTCTGGGCAACCTGTTCCAATGTCTCACCACCCTCACAGTAAAGAATGTCTTCCAAACATCTAATCCAAACCTACCCCCCTTCACTTCGAAGTCAGTCCCTCTTGTCCTATCACCACATTTCCTGATGAAGAGTCCCCCTTCAGCTTCCTTGGAGGCTCCCTTCAGATACTGGAAGTATCTGTATGTATCTGTACGTACAGTAGTAAATGATATACTATTATAAGGCTCATTTGTAAATGTATAAACTTTTTCAGGTCCTAGCGATCTTTCATTTCTGCTAGAATCTCTGCATGACTTTTTCCCAGCCTTTAGAAATGGGATATAACCACTGCTTGCACTATGCTGTATTGCTGGGTGTGGATGGCATTCCTATTTTAGGATGGCTGGGCAATGGATATTTGTATTTCAGGATCCTTGGGCAAGTCCCTACAGTTGTTAACAGAACGTTTTTGTAAAGTACATTTCTAAGTGATGTGCTGAATAATGGCTAATAGGGTTAAATGTGGTATGGCATTTGGAAACATTGCAAGCTCAGAACTTTTCACCATTAATAATACAGTAAAAAGAATTCCTAGAATGCTTTATGGCAGTGTACATTTACTGCACATCTATGTTTGTGCTGAATGCATTTATGTTACATTAGCATGAAAATCATGCCATTAATGAGATACAGTGCATTTTAAGAAACACTAACCATAACTTTTGAGAAAACTCAGAATATAAATTCCACAATCCACTGTCAAAAAAAAAATTATGCTGTTCATATTTTTAAATGTCATGTTGCAAAGGTATCTTGGTTTCTTTTCAAGCCCTGTAAGCATTGTATAAAATAGCCTGTGTTGCTGAAGTTACCTGGCAATGACTGATGTTCCATGATCATTGTTCCTGCAGTACAGCTGGGAATTCAGAAATTCAGCAGTCAGCATCTGATTAGCCACATTTAATCATCATGAGCAGCAGCTCTAGGAACACAGGCCTAGTCCTGTTAACTCTGTCTTGTCTCCATGCCCACAATAAAATGGTTTCTTCACTTACAGCCGATTTGCTCACAGCTAACTCGATGGTGAAGTATCCGTTGGACTCTTGCGTCACCTCTCCAGTGATGGAGGATTATTTCTTGATTTGCCTTGAAGCAAAGCTGTAACTTTTCCAGACTGGTCTGTGAGTTTGGCTGGTAAGGGGATGCTCCTTTTCTAGATATGAATGATTCATTTTAGATCAGAAAGGTTCAGTTTATATTACATTACATTGTTCAGCTTACAATGCATTGATTGCATTGCAGGTTCCCTTGGTATTTTTGTTTAAAAAAAATCCTAAAAAAGATGATGGGAAGTTTGCAAAATCCACGTTATGGTGAAACCAAGTTTAATAAAAATATTTTATATCTTCGATAAATATAAAATTCTTACTAGAACAGGTTAAGAAATTACTTCCTTTTTTTCTGGGAAAAACATAGAGACAGAACTATCATTTTAACATTTAGTTTAAAACATGTCATCCAATACCAATGCATAAACCAAAAGAATTTGAATTTAAGTGCTTTTCTTTCTTATATATATATTAAATTTAATACTAAAATGAAAGTGGAATTTTAAGCATTTTGGTCAGCTCTTCAGACTTCAATAAAGTGAAAACATACATTATTAAGTCTCTGAGGCTTATAAGTAACCATTGCTGTGCTTGTTAAACAGGGGTCCATATGCAGAGAAAAAGTGTAAATCACCTTCTCAACAAACTTGGATTGAGATACAATAATTTGAAAAATAATCAAATTTCTTGTTACTTTAGCCCCTATGTGATCCAAATTACAGAAATAGCAATGTGCATATACCTTACTCTGGCACTGAAATACTTACAGGCTGGTTTAGCAGCCCAGCCTAAAGGCTCTACCCTGACAAACTTTGTGCCTGGGTACCTTCAAATGACTACACAGGAACTGCCACATCTACAGGGATATGCCTGCCCAGAATGGACAAGTACATTAGCATTTATTTCACTCAACAGACATAATGTCTCATTCAGAATTTCCATAAGCTTCCGGTGGACAGGGAGATGCACGATATATATGCTGTTCCCTTTTTTCCAACCTTTCCTACTTTTGGCCAGTGCCACAGTTAGGATGCTAAGCTAGACAGACAATTTGGCTGACCCTGGCCAACTCTTTTAACAGTGATCTGGACCATGGCTCAGCTACTTACAATGTCCTGACATGTAGGCTCAGCACTTAGTTGAACTTAAGTTTTACTTAGGTATGAAATTGAAGATGTTTTCCCTGAGTATCTGTAGAAAGAAGTCACCTCCTATATAAACAGAATATGCTCAAGAATACATCAGTATAGAAACAGAATAGCTGAGACACAGGCATCAGTGCAGAGACTTAAAATATGGAGTTTCCTCATAATTTCTAGACAGAACTCCAGCACCATCCTGCTATTTCTCTCGTACTGACATTGGACAGTTTGCAACAGGAACTGGAAAAAGCAGCTACATTCTCTAAGTCATGGAAGGGGGCTTATTCTACCCACACTACACGCTCAGAGCCCATGAAAAGAAACCAAACAACATACACACGAACAAAAAATAAACAACAACAAAAAAAAACACACAGAAGACTAAAACAAAACACAAAAAAAACTCAACAGAAAAATTTAGAAAAAAACTTCTAACCAGATACACTGAAGGCAAAAAAGGTGTTATAGCCCCAAAGTGTTCCTGTTGAATTTCTGAAGGGCATCTTTAAAAGTCTCTTGAAGATTTTTTAGCTTCTGAGCCAAACAGCCATTTAGGCAGGGTTCTGAAAGTTGTCTTTAACAGCAAACTGAAATCTTCTCTATTGCCTGTGCAGCTGTCAGTCTCTATTCCATGTCCTAACCCTGCTAAGATTTGCTGCTGTCTTTTATGAACATCAGAATTGCTTTAGTGCTGCAATGTCCTAAGAAGACATGCCTTTTTCAGGTAATCTAGATCCATCAATCTGTCCAAAACTAGTACATCATTCCATAGTCAGTAGTTTATTTTGTGACGGTAATAGGCAATAAAATAATGCAGTGAAATATTTCAGTGTGCGGAGTATAGTTCAGTATAGGTTAAAAAAGTCAAGGTAATTCATCATGGCACATTATTTATCCACAGTAATTTACTAGGTAGATGTGTGAAATCCCATTCTAGTCAGTTGAAATTTATGTGCTGGGTGGTCTTTGGCTTTTCTTAATTTATAACTACAGAGGACATTTACTTTCCCCACAGCAATTGAATAACAAGCAGGAGTTCTAAGGATTGCATGATTTCTGGTTAAGAAAACAAGATGCTGATTAATGATGACCTCTTTTACAATGCAGAGTTGAGAAAACCTTTTAAACCACTACTTTTTAAAAGCAATGCATATCCCATTGAAGGCATTGTAATGGTTAGAAATATTTTGGGAATTAAAACACTTTTGAACACAGACTTGAATGGTTAAAAAAATATGTACATAAATAGAAACACCTACCTAAGACAATGTTAAAAAGAATTTAAGCTAAACTACTGTAGCTTGTGTTCTAGGACAAGCCCCACCAGATTGAATATAGGAATAGAGCACTAGCTAATGGGAGTTTATGAGAAATGATCACAGAACACTGAAAATGAAAATACTATTAATTAACTGCATGAGAAAACAGCATCATAAAGCACTTGAGGGTGTTTTCTGAAAACTTCATTACTGATGGTAAAGGCTGAAAACTTAAGAAAAAGTTCTGTCTCCCATTATCAAAGTATCTCTGGTGGTAGCAACACTTGAGTCTGGTCTGTGAGCAAAATGCTGTCTCCCTGGAAACTGCTAGAATATGTCACTTCAGCTGATCCCGAAATGAGAGATAAGAAACGGGTCTGAAATCCTTTGCTGTGGAGGTTAGCATTTTATTAACAAACATCTGCAGTTTGATGTTTAACAGGACCTCAAACATATGATTTCCTAATCACTGCAAAAGGCACTGAATCTCTTTTATAGTTGCATCTGTCATGATAGAGGTCCTTCCTTTCACTGTTATTTTCTGGCCTGTTTAACAGACCATAGCTTCAAAACAACATTATAAATACTTCCTTTACATAATTTTCTAATTAGCCCCCTCTCTGCTTCACTAAAATTACACTAACACTTTCCTGGAAGCAAACTTAGCATGTTTATTTAATGCCATCTTTGTGACTTTATCAGGATAATAATTATGTGAACTCTAGACATAGATCTAGGACTACTCAAAACAAAATCACAGGAATCGACACCTCCTAAACCAAAGCTGTAGGAAAGGGATATTGATTCAGTAGCAAACCAGCCAGTGTGCATCACAGGCAACAGTTCTCTTAAAACTGAGAAAGAGCACTGGGGCAGCAGTACTTATGTGCAGGCTGATGCCTTTCCATTACATGTCCGTTTCCACACTGTGTCACCCAGATCCTTACAGGGCAGTACTGGAGGCTAAAGCTAATGTGTCTTTATATTTCTTGAATAAATCAATGTTTGGAGAGAAAAAAAGCAAAGTGAAAACCAAACACGTCTCTATGAGTTCAACACCATATCCATTTTCTCTACGTTTGGAAGGCAGACTCTTAGTTTTCTACTGCTGCAGAGAAATTAACTTCTCTAGATGACATGTGAGATACAAAACATCTTCACATCTATCCCAGTTACTTCATAGAATCGTATAACTACTTGGGTTAGAAGGGACCTTAAAGATCATTCAGTTCCAATCCCCATGCCATGGGCAGGGACACCTCTCACTGGACCGGGTTGCTCAGAGCCCCATTCAACCTGGCCTTGAAAACTGCCAGGGATGGGGTATCCACAACTATTCCGGGCAACCTGTTCCAGTTTCTCACCACCCTCAGAGTAAAGAAATTCTTCCTAATATCTATTCTAAACCTACTCTCTTTCAGATTGAAATCATCCCCCTTTGTCCTGTCACTGCATGTCCTTGCAAATTGTCCCTCTCCATCTTTCTTGTAGACTCCCTTTAGGTACTGGAAGGCTGCAATTAGGTCACCCTGAAGCCTTGTTTACTTAGACAGAAGCAATCTTTACTGACAGGAACATACTCCTCACCAGGTCTGCTGGGCATAAGAACTCTGCAGTGAACAAGATATTTGAACACAGGACCCTTAACTTTTTCTAGAGTTTGCAGGCAAATGATTAATGAGGCAGTAATGTAGAAAGAGTGCCTGAACACCGCATGTGAGAACTGGGCTCTACACCTGCTTTCTCTCACATGGTGTCAAAGCAATGCTGGGTAAATGTCTTGGATTGCAGTAACCACAGCTGTACCAGTGATGACAGTTTCTCTATCCATCGTCATGTCAGCCTTCAAGTTCTTAATCTCCTCCACAAAAATGCTCTAGTGGTCAATGTATGGTGAGATATAAAAATCTACATAATATTAAGTACTCTGGAAATAAAGCAAACCATCGATTGAATCTTATTAATTTAACATTAAGACAGCCCCCAAAGTGAAACATTTAAAACATGAGCTGTACATGCTTTGGGATCTCTGTCTGTAATTCAAGAATGTCACAACCCCTTTTTGTAGCGTGTTTTGAACGTCTGTTCAGAAATAGCTTAGAAGCCCACAATTCATACAGAAATTAATGTCTTTTTCTCTAGAAGACAGTCAGAATGACACGACATACAGAGAGCAAGGGCCAAACATTTAGCAGTGAGGGTAAGATGTAATGGTGAATCCCTCTTTGTTTAGATATCATCCACACTTTGGTAAGCGGGGACCACTTAAAAAAAAGTATGTGATCATGACATTAAATAAAGTATTATTTCTATTACAATGTAGCCTTTAATATCATGATCATACAGTAATAACACTAGAAAATTAATTAATACTGAATTTCAGTATTCCACAGCTTTCAAAAGGTAAGTTTGCAGTTTCTTCTGTAATTTTATATATATATAAAAATNTTATATTTTTTGTATATATATAAAATTACTTACAGAAGAAACTGCAAACTTACCTTTCGAAAGCTGTAGAATATATACTTACATATATATTATGTATATATATAGAGAGAGATACATATGTAAGAGAGAATACTCTTGCACCTTGATAGGAATGCTTTCAGAACACAGTTCACAAGATGAGGTTTGCTATACAAAAGTGAGTACAGGAGAAAAGTGATGGAAAGTGAAGGCAAAATGAAAAGACTGGCTTCTTTGAAAGAGTAATTTTTTTTTTTATATTGTTTCACAGTGTATTAGGAAAAATCTTTACAGAAGCACTAGCCAACAAAGACAGTGATAATAACATTATCGGAACAAGGGACAGCCATCAACAAACTGAACACCAAACAATTATTAAAACATTATATCCTAACTCTGAATCAGTCAACATTATTTTAACACCTTTCATGGAAGAATATGATCTCTCATTCCCAAACTGACAACTTTTAAACTAGATATTCTGCTATCCCATCTTGCCTTCCCCTGTATTATTATTTAGACAGATGACCCACCTTTTTATTTCTTTGGATCTTTCTGTTACATTTGGAGAGGAATTAATCTGTGGGTCTGCATCTTATAACTACTGTCATTAGTAAGCAATATAGAAAACATTGAAGCGGCTAGTCAGATCAAATATTGACTACTGATGAATTTAAATGCATACAAAAATTTCCTTACATTTCTAGATGACATCAGAAATTATAACTGTTATATATATATAACTTTATATAAAACTTTATAAACTGTTATATATATATAAAATATAACTGTTAATCACAGTTATAATTTTGTCCAATCTTTGTTTTTCCAAAGATTGGACAAAAAGGTCTCTCAAGGTCCCTTCTAACATGGATTTTCTCTGATTCTATAAAAAAAACTCCAAAACTTTATTAGGACAGTGCATATCCTAATTTTTTTTTTTAATAGAACATACCATCCTGTATAGAACTTTCATGAATAATTACTATCTTAGCTACAGTAATGAGGCACAGCATGAACTGCCAGTCAAGGAAGGTGATTGTCCCACTCTACTCTGTGCTGGCACAGCCTCACCTGTGTGCAGTTTTGGGCACCACAATATAAGAGAGATATAAACCTATTAGAGAGCACCCAAGGGAGGGCTACAAAGAAGGTGAAGGATCCACAGGAGAAATCATATGAGTAGTGCCTGAGGCCACTTGGTTTGTTTAGCGTGCAGAAGAGGACACTGAGAGGAGACCTCATCGCTGTCTACAGGTTCCCATTGAGGCGAAGCAGAGGGGCAGGTACTGATCTCTTCTTTGTGGTGACCAGCGACAGGACTTGAGGAAGTGGCATTAAGCTGTTTCAGGAAGGTTTAGGCTAGATCTTAGAGAAAGGTTCTTCTCCCAGAGGGTGGTTGAACAGGCTCCCCAGGGGAGTGGTCACAGCACCAAGCCTGACAGAGTTCAAGTGTTTGGACAATGCTCTCAGGAAGGTGGTGTGACTCTTGGGGCAGTCCTGTGCAGGGCCAGGAGCTGGACTCGATGATTCTTGTGGATCCCTTCCAACTCAGGATATTCTACAATTCTATGATTAATAATCTCTGTTCCCTGAAGCTTCAAGCCCCTGAAAACATCCCTTCTTCCAGCTGCAGTATTGTAATCCCAAAGGAATGCAAAAGGACCTGCTAGTTATGAATTTATAAAGAGTCCACGCAAGACTATCATACTGATTATAGCATGACCTTTTTCCTTCTTCACTGGCCCCACACAAGTCCCCCAAATACACATACTCTCGGGAACTCTGGAACATTTGCTGCCTATAGCTCAAGTCTGTAGCAAATCCCCAAGTGGACTCCTCCTGCCAAGCAGCAAAAATGTAAGCAGAAATTGTCGGAGTTGTTTCACAGAAGCAGCACAGAGAAAATGCTTCTCTTCCTGGAATTTAAAATACGTAAGAATGCACAACAGATACTAACAATAGAGAAAATTTGTTGGGGGAAAAAACAAACAAACATTTTTATTGATGTAGAAATGTGTACTGGAAGACAAAAAGGCAGAATTTAAAGTACCATGGGCTTCCAATATGTTCACATTCAAACTTTCCTTATCCCAGAGATTAAAAAATTTTTCTGGTTTCAGGAACAGAATTTAAGCAACCCCTGCTCCTTGTGATTATATTTCTGTTAAACCTGTTCTGAGATCTTGCAGAAGCATGTCTGTGACTGAAAATTGTACTCTTAGAAAGCAGCCCTGTCTGCTAAAATTCATTAACAACAGTGCTGGAGAAAAAAACCGACCAACTAACCAAACCAAACAAAAAAAACCCAAACAAAACAAAAAGATCCAATGCAAACAAACAAAACCAACCAACCAACCAAAAACAAACACAAAAAAACTCCCACAAACCACCAGCATTTAATAGAGTTGCTATTTCTCAAATTCTTCCCGTAGTTAAAATGCAGGACTGAGAGATCAGCAACAGGAGTGTTATGAAAAGAGAGGAGTGAAGTAGTCCAGGCAAAAGAGAAAAACTGCATTTTCAGTTGAGGAGGGTTTATTGTACTCAGGTCTGAGAAGAATAGCAAAGGAGATGAAGGAGAAAAAAAGTATAGGAAAGAAAATCTAAAGAAAATTAGAAATAAGAAAATTACATTGCCCTCTCTCCAAAAGTATCAAACCAGTGCAGAAGTTTAGTAGTGAGTCCTAAAAGAGCACATGATTTTGAACACTATGGATCCTGGCATGTCTTCAAATTCTAATGCTTCCTCACATAAAATAAAGCTTGTCTGTTCTCCAATTTTCCTGTCTTCCAATTATGCTTTTCTTTTGGAATATATTCACCTGTAATACAAATTCTATTAGAAACCTGACCCATGGCCATTGACAATAAGACTGAGATTAAGATTCATTCTTTTCTCCTCAGTAGTCCAGGGTTCCCATTGTGGTTCTTCATAAACTACCTCAGATAAGTGCAACTGTCAGAATAAAGTTTAGAAAATGCTAATGTACTTCTATGATTTCTGCTCACCATACCTCATCACTGAAATCTACCTTTCCATTCAGATTTTAACAGTGAAGCAAGGAGTAGAACAGGTCTTTGTGGCCCTAATGTTACCTCAGTAGGACTGAGAGGTGCAGAAAGATTTCAATAATTGTGCACCACTGACTTACATAATGTCTAAAGTAATGGTAGAGAATTCAGTTTCCCTGGATACTTCATTCTGATATTTGGAACTTAAAAACAGTGCTTTGGTTATAATAGCTTCATGACGTTTTTTGCCATGTGCAGATTATTTGATGGTTTTCTTGGTTGATTACCTGTCATCTGTTACTATGCTCTCCCTCAATGCCTCCTTACCAATACAACATTCCTCCCACACAGATTTCCATGACTGCGCACTCATGCCACAGGTCTGATTTCCAGCTTCTGTCAAGATTTTCTAAGACCACAATATTTTTACCTTTCCTAAACTCTCAGATAGAAGTTGACAGAACTCAGTAAAAGATTTAATACTGTTCTCTGAGGCCCAGCTAATTCTTTAACTTGTAAAACTCATATAGTTTTTTATTAATTCAGACTTCTCTTTCAGATACATGGCTTGTCATTAAGTTCTTACAGAGGTATGGGTCTGCTCCTGTGAATCTGTTTTACAGACTAACATAAGCTTTGTGCCAAGAAGCCAGCTTCTTGTTGGTAACAAATTTGCAGCCCTGAAGCAGAACTGCTGAGGTTAAACTGGAGCCTACTGGACATTTTGTAGAATATTTTCAGATTTGAGTAGAAAGGAGAAAAGAAGGTTAGGAAAGATGGTTTCCTCACAGAAGTGTCTATCCCCGTGTTTCAGGAGTAATCTTGAAAATTATAAGCTAAGAGAAGCATTGTTATAGAATATTCTGCCAAAAAAATTCCATTAGTTTATGTTTGCTTACCTTCATTTCCACACAACACCCCCCCCAGTTTTCCAGAAATGCTTATATAGTGTGTGAAATGCCACCTAAGAAAAATTTTTGATGCCTCCAGAGCTTGCTTTCTGCAATATTCTGGATGGTGTAAAGGTGAGAGTGACAAACCAGTAGTGTTGAGAAAAGAGTAGTATGACTATTATGATTTTCATGGTTCATACACAGGGCTTCAAAACACAGTGTATTGAGTAGAAAAAGGGTCAGCCTTCTATTGAAAATAAAAAACTCTTTTGGGCTTTTGCAAAAACAAACAACTACTTTTATGTAACTGATACAGACCACACTGAACTAATTTAAGCAAGAACTTCCACACAAACATCTTCTGTTTTATCATATGCAGAATCTCTTGCCCCAACTACCAGCAAATGCATCATCATTTAGTTCATTCTCACAGGCAACAGATTTTAAAACACATCAAGGGTTGTGCCAGACTCCTGCACGTCTTTTAAATTCTGCTTCAGACTTTGTACAGCTAAAGTTACAGCACACTCTGAACATCAAACACAAGCAAAGCACAAAGAAGCAGCCACATCAGCAGGTCTAACCAAACACAACACTGCTATGAAGAATTATGACATTTGACAGTAAAGAGCAGAGTACTGCAGTTGATCTAAATGTTAATAAGCAAACCTTTTTCTTATGCTCACTCTTTTTCTATAGTAAAGGAAGAAAAGTATGTTAAAAATAGTAGCTTAAATGGTAAATAGGCCAACTAAGCTGGCAATCTAGTATTGTGGATACAGCTATGGAAAGGCCGAAAATAAGGTTTAGCCTCCCACTTTCCTGTTAATTAGGTCATTACTTGGCTAAATCCTCTCATTTATGCCCACAGTTAAATGGCATGAAAGCTAACTTGAAGATCACAATTGCAACTTCAAAATTCAGGAATGCTTCCAAGAGTAAGGCTTATCTTGATCTAGAAATGCATATCAGAAGACAAAATTAAAAATCCTTGAAGATCTCCAAATGAGGAAGGAATGAAGAAAAATGTTTCACCAAGTTCTAAGCCCTGTTTAGACCAGAAGTCATGGTGGCCCTAAAAATGCTAACAGGCACAAGCAGTTCTGCATTGGTTGCCAAAATAATGCCATATCTATTCTTTCACTTCCTTGTACAGAGCAGTTTAGTGCTCAGTCAAAGGGTCATGGATAGTCTTGGACACTCTCCAGCCCTTCTGAAACATTCAGACTTTTTGTCAACTCTGGCTCCCTCCTCTGAGGCATTGAGCCAACAGTCTTTAAGCACAAAGCATCGACACACACAGTAACACCTCCCTGCAATGTGGGAAGACTAGAGGTTCAGCAAGGGAACCTTTTCACTTCCTGCATCTCAGTGCAACTGCATTATAGCTGACATTATTTGGTGACATGTCTTAATTATTTTTTCCTAATACAAAAGATAACTTCTCTGGACAGTGACAGAGGAGCAAGTGCCTCTTAATCAGACTTGATGTCTTCTCCTAGAAGGAAAAGAAACCCATTTAATTCCAAAGAAGTAGAGCACCAATTAACAATATTTGCCTTGGAAAACTCAACTGCATCCAATCTCTATCAAATAATCAAAACTAAACTTGAATCTAACAAAAATAAAGGTATTAAATGAACCAATCAACAAAAAATAAAAATACTGTCAACTTCTCCGTATTTGTGACCCATGAACCTCCTCATTTCATGTTTTTCATGTTCCTGCTTTTGCCAAGGTCGCTCAGGGCCTTAAATTTTCTCATTCAGGCAGGAGATGTAGGGACTCAAAATAACACCCTCAAAATTTCATATTATTGAAAAAAAAACCCCACTGTTAGCACAGATATTTGCATCAGTTTCATAAGAAATTAATAGGGTGTCCAAGTTTAGAGTGGGGGCCACTGTTGCTGATGTGGCAGACAGTTTGGGGGCATAGAGAACTGAAGATTGAACTGTTGGTACACATAATATGTTCCTCTAAGAATCAACCAAAGATGAAACAATCAACATCGGAAAAAAATTCTTCTCCTTCACAAGTACTTTGACCCCTTCCCAGGAATTATTCCTTGAAAGTCAACTCATTTTGTCTATCTTTTCTCTCTTTCCAGAATGCCTTTTCATTGGTAACCCTACAAAGAATACTCACAAACAAGGAGAAATATAGAAAAACACAATAACCCATAATACAACATTCTGTTTCCAAAATCCTGAAACACAGCTACAACTCAGAGCAGTTTGCAATTCTAGGTTCTCCAACTTAAGCCAAACAACAAAACTTGGTAAAAATGAAGTCAACAGCCTCACAGTTTTATTATTTATTTTTCACTTAGGAAAGAACACTGGAAAGGCAAGAGTGAGATGGATTGCCTGGAGCTCTAATAGTGCTTATTACTTTGGGTTTACACAATGAGGAATTCATACCTATTTACTTAATAATATTGATAGCATCATCAATCTGGTCAACTGAAAATGGCTAGTTTACTTTAGCAGCAAGTTCATTAAAGGTTAATTCCTTTCTTTTCTGTTTTCTTTTTTCTGTAGAAGAGGAAAGAGATCAAGAAAAGAACCTTCCAAACAGCATTTGCAGACTATTCCTATGAACAGGCAAATATGGCAATTCACAACTAGGAAGGGAGAGAGGAATGAAAAAACCATAAATTCTTAAGAAAAAATTATAGCATATAGATTAAAAAAGTTATTGCTTAGAAGATTGAAGAGTTTTAAATGAAAGTGGCTGAAGCAGAATAAAATGGTTATTCACAAAAAAATTAGATTCTAGGAGGTGACTTGATGATGAAATGCCAAGCTGGCAGGAGGCCAGTATTGTCCAGTTGAGTTCAGTTGAGTAGGAGGGATAATGTCAGCTGACACGCTGGCAGCAAGAAAGGCCTAGGAGATGGATGGCAGCTTAAACACAGACTGGTCCAGCAGTCAATGGAAAGCTTGTTGCAATGATCAGACTAATTATTTTATCCACTGGGATTTGGAGTATTTCAAAGTAACTACAGAATCCACCTGTCAGGGAAGCAGTTGGGAAAAGGGCAATCCCATCAACTGAAAATGCACATGGCTGGTGACAGACCAGACGTGGCACCACGGCCGACAGCAGGAGGTATGCTCATCAGTATAACACTGAACTCAATACACGACAACTTTATTGACATCTTCAGAATTGAGTCCAGATTTACATAGAAACTAATGATTCAGAGTACAGCCATATTGAAATTTCCTTCCAAGTGCACAAAGACTGCATGAAGTATATAAAGAAAATCCACTGATCTGCAAAGAGGAACTGTAGTTAATAGTTGCCAGAATTTAATCCACAGGATAGATGTTCAACAAAGGTAAATGAGCACACTTTCATGACACCAGCCCCTAATATCTTCCATGGGACAGTGGCAGTATTTGCAGAACTGCAGTCTCTTCAAAGCAGAGGTTGAAACAGTTTTCAAAACCACTAGAGTAACTAACATAAATATCACTCAGTAATCTACTACTGAATCTGAAAATCCAGTCTTGCTGTGCAACACCACAGTCATAGGATTTTACTGCAGGAGGAGCTACAGGTCTTTCATCAGATGGGATCCTATCAGACCACAGGCTTTAAAAACACAGGGAACCTGAGGACATCTTGCCAAAGAGCTTATGGGGAAAAGAGAGGTTTTATGAAATGGATCAGTCAGGGTGCAACCTAGACTTGGGTAGGATTTGACTAAATAATTATAACAAAGCCCAGCAGAAATGGAAATATCATCATGGATATGCTGCCCTTAGAATAGGGACCAAGTCTATGGTGGGGAAAGTGGGTATAGGATGGTAATCTGGTGCCTCTCTAGGTCTGAAAATAATTTGAGCAGAGGTGGAGGGGTAGCCACCTGAAAGCTGGAAGAAGAAATCAGCAGGCAGCAATCAACCCAGGGACCAAGACTTCTGAGTCCTCACCCAATGGGCATGAGGAAGAGGAACTGCTCTCTGAATGAGTTCTTTGGAAGCTTCTGAACAGGCTACTGGCACAAACCTGACACACACAATCATTGCTATACTTGACTGGAATGTTTGTAGAATAGCTTTCCCAGTAACCAGGGATGAAGGGAAAGACTATACAAACTCATAACAAGATCAGTGCAGTCTATAGCATCATCCACATTTTATTTTTATGTGGATAGCATTCTGCTTTTCATTTCAATTCACATTCTGTGAACAGGGTTAAACGAACATCTAATTAGAGAAGGGTATGACTTAAACATTTATGCAAATCAACCCTTTTCATGAGTAGCATTGTGGAAAAGTATGAAAATGGACTGATTTGTTGTCTGTGGTTCAGTTTTCACTTTAGAAACCCAAATTAACCATTTCATCTTTGATGAGATCACCTTTCTCTCATGTCAAATGTCAACATGCTAATTTGTGATGCTTTTTTTTGTTTATTTTCATCTCTAAGGTCAAAAAGACTCCTCTGCTATCTCACATAACATGCAAATAAATTCACATTTTGAGGTCTGTTTAAAGTCTCTTTTCTCTCTCGTATAACTTCACTAATGTCATTTTGATGTAGCAAACAATTATACCAATGACATATTTGAGGAAAAAAATACTTCCCTGACAATATATATGGTCGTTTTCTTACCTTTCTCAGCAGAGGAAAAAAGACATTCCTTAACTTAAAAGGTGGGCATGGTATTTACCACAGTTACAGCACAACAGTTTGGAAGATAACAATCACATCTTTCCACAGATTTCAGTTAAAGATTTAGGTCATGAAAACAGTTGACAAAATTATTTCTCCAACTCTCTCTACTTCTTGCATCCTAACTCTCAACTTCAAACTATTTATCCCCAACAATATAATTCTTATTACACTTTTGAAACTATTGTAAACTGTTATAGCTCTAATCACATTAAAAGGAAGGAGATTTCTGTAGTTAAAGCACTGACTACAGCTGGGTGCAACACAAGCTGTTGTAAAGCAATCAGCAAGAAGTTTGAAACATCCGGTTCAAGACAAGAAATGAGAAATGGAAGTCACTGTCATAATCAACAGGCAACCAGCTGCCTCTCTTGAATGCTGGAAAGGGGTTAGAGGGGAACGTAGAAATCAACGTAATAGCAGCCAGAACAAATTTAAGAAAGCTTGTGAAGCATACTTAGAGGGGATGGAATGCAAGTAAGCGGAAGGTTTTTTTATTACTTTTATAATGCTATGAAGGTGCTAAGGAATAAATGGGTTTTTAAAACTCCCAATGCAATCTGTCTGGCATACTGTATTCCTCAAGAAGGCCAATCAGATTAAAAACTCTGGAGGTAATTGAAGAATCCGTAATTCCATTGAATAATGATTTCTTTTTAAATTGGCCTGGCAATCATAATGCAGTAGAGGCAATAAATACCATTTAAGAATAAATAGTAGGTCTTTTACCAAGACTCACTGTTAAAGATTGTAGGCTTCAGTGCAGAGAATAGAACAATCTAGATGAACAGGTCAAAATGTCAGTCTGCTGATTTCACTTTTCTCCATTGTTGAATGCATGCCCTTGAATAATTACAGCTGTGATCAGTGAGATGCTAAGAATCAGCAGGTTTCTCTGTTACTGTGGTTGGAGGAAAATAATCTAAATAGAGAACTAGCAAACAATCTAATAAATTCAAACTGAGCACTTACAGTTTTGGGGGTACCTCCTGAATTTGCTCCATGCTGAAATGCTTTTGTTGCCAGTAACGGAAGCAATGTAAAGTTAAATTCCCAAGTGCGTGTTTAGATACAAGAGGAAAAGGGGGTAATTTCTATTTTTATAAGCTGGCTAAGATACACATTGCTCACCCTTTGACCATTTCCAAACTTTAGTCTCATTTTCAGGTGTCTACAAATCACTGTCACCTGGATATATAATGTTGTTCTTCAAACAGGAGATGCATTTGGTGCTTAAATAAGACCAGTGACAAATGCAAGAATTTTACTTTAATTTTCCAGAATAATAGCGAAACACTTTTCCTTTGCTGGGTGACTTCCATTCATATTCTGGAATAAAAGGATGTAAAAGTAGTATACACCTATTTTACACAAAAAGAAATTACTTTGGAGAGGTCTGACAAGGATTCATTTCTTTCTTTCATTTGTTCTGTCACTTTTGCCACCCAAGCATGACATCACAATTTGTCAGAAAAGTGTATCTTATGGCCTAAGTGCTATCACCGAGCACTCAACTAAATAATTCATTCTGCTCATAATGGAAGGCAGTATGATATTTAATTTTGTTCTCAGAAATTTAAAAAGAGAAAAAGTGTTTAAATTCCTTAATAAGTAGAGCTAGTGCCAAGTTGAGAGACGTTAAATTCATTCCATATCTAGTCGTTTGGCAGATAAGTGCCATGCTACTTGGATGTCAATGAGATGGTAGTGAAATTCTAACCACTGAAACAGCATCCTCCCTTCCCCGGCTGAAGCACCATGGTCTACAAATTCTGGCTTGGAGAAAGTCCTGCACCCAGGAGACTTTGTACCTGTAACATCATGTTGTTAGAGAAATTCTCATGGCAATCATGTGAAAGGTTGTAGAAAACTCTTGATGGAGCTTCTTTTCCACCCTGTTGTTAGTTATTGTCAGTTCCTGATGGATTATTCAATCAGCCGGATTTACAGTGATAACCCAGTAGTGAAGGACTACCTCAGCATCCTGGAATCTCTAATCCTCCACCAACACCACTTTTGTTTAACAACATATAAACAAACAGAAGGACTAACAGGCTAAAGCTGGGAATTACCAGGAAGAATGGTTGGTTATTTCCAGAGAGTCTCTCATCAGTTCTGAGTAGGAACTCACTGCTCTAAGGGTCAGAAACAAGCCAAGGCTCCAGCTCATTTCCCTCTGTGGTTCATTTTTGCTCTGGCATAAAATTTGCCCAAAAGACAATCAATTCTCACTTTTGCTTGGAGAAAAAGAAAATGAGGCAAAGAAATTAAGACTCCCATGGAGTGTTTGTTTGTTTGTTTGTTTGTTTGTTTTAACAGGGAGGTAAGCAATATTTATGCCTACTGAGAACCTCAACAACTGTTCAGATAAGTCACATGCAGCATAAGGTAGTTTAAATTACTTGCTCAAGGTCAAATTGTGAACAAATGACAGCACTGAGCAGAAAAATCTAACTCTTGCTTTCCCTTTCTACTAGAGCACTTCTCTCCCAAGCACCCACTTTTGGATTTAGCTAGAGGCAGACCCTCACCTACACTGGAATAATATAGCAGTAGCAATTTTAGGGTAGCTGGAAACCTGTATTGGTCTCCTTCAGCTCCACCCAACAAGAAAGGAAAGAAAATGACTCAGCACCATCATTCATGATCATAATCAGCCCTGTGATGTGGCAATGTGCTCAAAGATACCTTACTCCCACAGATACTGGATATCTCGGAAAAAAAAAAAAGCAGATAATTGCTTTTGACAATGGCCTGAAGAACTAAAGGAGAATAACTTGAAGATGACTCTTAAAATATAACACAGGCACTGTATGGTGCTTTTCAGATAACTAAAATATGGAGAAGATGAAAAGGGAAATTTATTTACTTTGAGGCTGGGTTAATAGCTTTCAGGAATTCACTGAAACAGTAAATACCTTCTTCAACAACTGCCACCACTTATTATTATAAATTTACTTCAAGGAGAAGATAAAACATCATCTTACTTTTTTATTTTCAGTTTTTTTCATTTCTTTCTTTCTTTATTCTTTTTCCAGTTCAACTTTCATTTAAACTAAATATTTAAGCATGAAGCACTGAATAGCCCAGAGGTATGAATACACAGTCTTTCACTTCTAGCTCAGTTATATAAATATAACTGAGATAAACAGTAACCAACATGTAATGATTAGTTGGTGTTAAACCTGGTTTTAGAAGATACAGAATATTTAAGTGTCATGAGTTAGCATTACTTGGTAGTCTTTCACCTAAGGAGGAAAACAAGGTGTTAGTGATTTAAAAGTCAGAACAAAGTAAGACATAAATACATATTTTACATGTTCTCAGGTTGCTCAACTGCACCATATCATTTTATCACATGCCTGATCTTTTAATTGGCTGCTACAGAGCAAATGAATCCTTAGGCATTTTTAAGGAACAGAGAAATAAAAAAAAATCTAACCCAAAAATATGTTAAAATCAAGTTGTCAGAGGCAAAACCAGTAATGTCAACAATTTAAATTAAAAAAAAAAAACAAACAACAACCAAACAATAACAGCCCTTCAGAGAACACAGAATTGTTCAGTGTTATAAAGCCTGGAAAACTGGAGACAAAGTACATTTCAGCATGTCAAGGTAGAAAAATGCATCAAACACATTACTTTTTTGTGTGTGTGTATATGTGATTTCATAAGTAGAAGCCACTTGGGAAAAAGGCAGGTAAATCAAATTTAAAATCACAAATAATAAAAAGCAATCAGTATGCACTGATCATAATCATATGGCTACTGCACAAATTCAAGTTGCTCATTCCTACACATGGATGATTTAGAAATTAAACTGCTCATTTCACTAATGGCCATAAATATCCTTATATTTAATATCTTTCTCAAATATTTGGGCTTTGCAATCACAAGGCTTATTTCATCAAAGAATATTGCATGTATGTTGGAAAAGAGATCAGAAGTCTAAACAACCAGATGGCCGAGGGGCCTTAATCAGAACCTCCTACAAAAAGGATCTCTCCCAAGACATGTGAGAAAACAAAACAGAGCCATCAAACAGAGAATCTGTGAACACAAAAGGAAAAGGTCAACACAAAACACAGTAGAAATCCTTACATGAACGACCATGCAACCCACATGGGGGAGGAGAGATGGAAAAACAAAGCAAAGGGAAGATCTCTGCAGTCAGTCCTGCCCACACCGAGAATTTTGGTGTCACTACCACTCTAGGAGCTAAGTGTAGTTTCTACTTTGCTAGGAAACATACCACAGTTCAGAAGTGATGAGAAAACATGTCTGAATGTTGTAAGAGATAGAGAAATAATGAAACAGATTGGTCTTTTTAGAAGAAGTATCCAAATTAGGATCACACAGAAATTCCTACTCAAAATGATATGGTTATTCTATGCAACCATTACAAGGACAGTTGTTATAGAGGTCCTATCTATCCATTATCATATAAGAGGCTTAGAGTGAAGCTTAAACATAAACTGGTTTCTCCAGGTTCAGATGAAAAATGTATGTGAGTATGATAAGAACTGTAACATTTAGTTTGGGGACAACTGCAACCATCCCTTCAACCCTGAAGGTCTAACTGGTTTAAAATGTATTCTTCTGTTTGTTGTTACTCCTGCTTTCTGATGTCTAAGTTTACTTCATTTTTCAGTGTGTTCAAATTATGCACAAAGTTCCTGTACAACATTACATTTTCTGTGCACGGACACACATTTTTGTGTGTGTTAGAGCAAAACCGAATTTGATCACCTCTAGCAGAAGCACCTCCATGAGTAGGGATGGCCTGTCTCAGAGGATAACTAGGCCCACTGCTGGTTCATAGCCTGGGTTGGAGCCCAACCCCTTCTATGAAATACTCCTCTACATCAGTCTGACTGTTTTGCAAGTCTGTTAACAAGATGATTATAAAGTAAGGGTTGATTATAAAGTAGACAAATAATGATGATTATGAAGTAAATAGAGATGATGTTGGCTGGCTGAGGAAGTTGGGGCTGTTTGGCCTGGAGAAGAGAAGGTTGTACGGAGACCTCATAGCAGCCTTCCAGTATCTGAAGGAGGCCTGCAAGGAAGCCAGAGAGGGCAAGGAAGCCAGCAGTGTTCAAGGCCAGGTTGGATGCGGCATTGAGCAACCTCATCCAGTGAGAGGTGTCCCTGTCTACGGCAGGGGGGTTGGAACTAGATTATCTTTAAGGTCCCTTCCAACCCATGCCATTCTATGGTAAACACACATATGTATATATAAGTATATATATGATAAACATGCACAAGTTATAGGCAGGTAATAGGTTACAGTGAATGTTTCAGTTTTCATGGACATTGAGGGCCAAATACCCAAATGATGTAAATTCATACAGATCAATGGAGATTGATTAAAAGCTATTTTAGTGTTTCTTTCATCAACATTGTAAGATTTTGCCACACAAATGAATTAACTAGGTCTAAGAGTTCAGTAAAAGTAACAGTGTATGCATTCTAATGATATGATTTCCTCACTTTTTAATCAGATGTGAGTGTGATGCACTTTTGAAAAAGTGAGACTTGATTTTGAGTAACTCAGTTTTGGAGTTATTCCAGAGATCTTTTTTTTAAGACCTAGTCCCCTTCACTGTGCCTTGCCTTGAATATGCAAAGGCTCCAGGCTCCAAATCACCAGTCACTAGAAATGTAGGTCATAAGTGTTCAGCTGTATTTCTCATTGTTTCAATTTACTGAGCACTGACTCACCACGATGGCTGTTAAACTCCATTTCTGCCAGAATGTCAATGTTTAACATGTTTCTCTAAACTGAACCATATGATTTTGTGTTTCTACTGCAGTGATTGCACTCCTTTCCTCTACTTTTAATATTCCTTTTGATAAACTATACTACCATAGCAATAACACTGAAGTCTCAGAAGCTACTGCACACTAAAAATAAATGTTCTGAGATGCCGTTCTGCAGAATGGGATGCACAAGACATCCTAGATCTCAATTTTAAAATTTTTATTAAAAACATACTGCAATACAAAATTAAACTTACTGTGTAAATTATCTGTTAGAAAATGTTATTCTGCAATTTTACTTTTTTATTCTCCAAAATGAAATAGGTCTTCATATTGAATTTTGAAATGATATTGCCCTTCCTGTAATAGAGATGGAATTGTAGGTATAAAGAAAACAAAGCACTCAAACCTCCTCTTTTTTAACTACTTCAGTGAAGTACAATATTCTACATTTATATTGACATTTATGGAGGATAGATATGGAGATACTAATTACATTTTGTCTTACACATGTTATTTCAAAAGGGTATTTAAGAACCAGACATTGTCAAAAGGAATGGAGAGGGGAAGCTTGTGAGAAAAAAAAAGCCAAAAGGTAAAGTTTAGCACCTCTTAAAATGCTGCTGCATAGAGACCCAGAGTTTTGAGTCCCTTTCCACTACTGCACAAAATCCTGTCTGAAGAACACCTAAACTTGAGATTCAATGTTATCAATAATGTGCACCTGATAAAAATGAAACAATCAAATTCTAATGATATTATGTATCACAGTGATATTTTCCATTAATCTGTCTTTTTTAGCTTTGAGATTGAAGGAGTTTTCTTGTCTTAGATAAAAGGATTGGTGACCTATCTAACATAAAGGTAAAAATTGCCATTGAGCATAAAATACACATGGTAGGTCACCTATAGGGAGCATATACTTTGTATACACACAACAAATATAAATTAAATTGATGTATACTTCACAGAGGTAGAAGGAATTTGGAGAAGACCAAATAATTCTAAAGTAATTGGAAGAACTTTCTTAATTTCTAAATCTATTTTCTAAGAAAGACATAAAAAATCTCTGACACTAGCTTTAGATCATAAACCAAGCAGATTTTATAAAGTAACATTTCAAGTTCACAAATTTACACCTGGATTACAGAGACAAGGAGTGAAAATCCTTTCTGCTGGGCTCCAATCACCAGTTAAGCCACTACAGGAAAGCAGAATAAGAAGTAGTGTTAAGGAACAGATATAGTTTTGAAATGAAGTAATTGTGCAAGACAGGAAAGCAATAATGGCTGAAAATTTAACCTTAGTTTCACCCTTATGTCTTAAATTCCTCATCTTCCATAAATACATCAGACATAATGAATAGATAACTTAGTGGTTGGGACAGACACATCCACAGAACCCATTTTGCTGGAGCAGTGTTGATAAAAAGTGGCAGTATTCATTTTGCGTGTCTTGGTAAAAAGTGTTATTGTATAACAGTCTCCATTAAAGCTCTGGTGTGGATATAGTGTGGATTTTTGCATAGATTTGGATTGTTTTGCCTTCCATTTACAGTAAGTTACACTAACGCCTCCAGTCTGAGACTTGGTTTGCTTTCAAAATCCTGTAAAAAGTAAAAATTAACCAAGCATGAAAAAGATGTGAAAAAAACCCCAAAAAATAAAGAAAAAAGGTTAAATAGTGGCAGATCCAGCTAGAAATTTCCATTAGCATTGCATGTCTGTGAAAAGTACCTCCAAAATCTCTGTCAAATATTTGACCATAATTTTGCCTGGTTTTTACCCCAGTAATTATTCCACTTTCATCGAGAAGAGAGGATTGTCTGCAATCTATGTTTCATAAAATAGAGTCACTTTGGCAAGTCATTTGAGCTTCTATTTTCACATATGTTCTTTTCACATAAATACACATACACATGTCCATGTAATGCCACAAACACCAGTGTCAGCATGGAAAGGAAAGGCATAAGTGGAAGTCAGGGTTATATTGGTGAGCTAAGAGTTGAGCACATATAGTGCTCAGAATCTATCTACTACATACCCAGATACCAAAACCAACAGAATTGAAAAGGAAATGTCCACACTTCACATTACTTGCAGTTACCTTCCACATCTCTCACAGAGACAAATAAATTGTCATCCTTTTTGTTAGACCACTCTTTGGGAGAGGGTAATACTGGGTTCCATTCAAAAAATGAGATCTACTCAGCAGTCTTTGAAATTCTGCTGTGTTAAATCTGATTATTGCTACTCAGATGGGAAATTCAAATGTGGAAATGGCACAATTTTAAAATTCTGGCATGAGTCTGTTGTAATTGAGGTGTGTTTTCAGGGACACATGCAGGCAGGTGAAGGGCACAGTGGATCTGATTCTTCACTTCTGAAATATCTTTGATTCATTTTATACATCATAGGGAGTGCTCCTAAATCCTTGAGGAGTTTTCTGTGTATGGAACTATGAAGAGAGAGAGAGCATTTTTATTTATATCACTAATGCCAGGAAGATTTCCATGAGATACATCCTGGTTTGTAGTGTCTGCAAGCAAAGTTGACCGAGGAACATGCCCAAATAAAAATTTACACAGTTCTGGAAATAATTGCAAAGACATTTAAATACTGTGAGACATGTATAGAAGTGTCTGTTTTTCACACCACTTTCAGTGACAACAGGTGAATGGGGAGAGGGTGTTGAACTAGGAAGTCTAGTTTGGACTTAAAGTTACATTTGGGAATGTACCAAGACCTTTACTCTCAGTATGTGAGTTTGTGAAATGGATACAATAGGGTTCTGTTCCATTAATACTTACAGAAGTCTGTGAAACACAGAAATTATGGTAACAGGAAATTATCCACAAAAGAAACATGATTTCTTTGGGGAAAAAAAAAATCAAACTAAAAGTTATTCTTGGTACACAACAATTCCTTCCAGCTTGGTCCAAGATCTTCTCACATATTGAAGATCAGATCAGACTCACCAGAACTTTTTTCCTTATCAGATGTCACTGTTAAGTAATAGAGTGCCTCTGACACCCTTCAGCACTACTGGACAAGAATGTGGGTAAAAAAATGCCTTCAGCACAGTGCTGCAGTCAGATGGCTTTCTCCTAATGACTTATACACTAAGCATCTAAGAAAATGCCTTTTTTTTAATAATTGTACTACATCATATTATGATGGCCTACTGTTAACACAAGTGTAAACATTACCTCCTGATCCAGTTAAAACAAATCTCAGAATCAGCATATTTCTGCACTCTTCATACACTCCACTCAGGAAATAAAGAGGGGGAAAAACCCCTCAGCTGTTTCACAAAATGGTTCTTCATTAGTGTCTTAAGTCTCCCCATCTACCACGCTACTGGACCGCATAGGTACCTCTGCCTTTTAGGCAGCTCATCAGCCTCACTCACCAGGGAAGTCTCGCTGACCCAGGAAGGATGTTGCTCTGAGCAGCGTTTGCAGCACCTTTGGTGATATTCTCCAAGATGTGCAAGATGTAAGAGAGGCAGCAGAGACTCTGCAGCACAGCAACAAACACATTTTCAGCAAAATCCACCTGTGAATCTGACTGATAATAATCAGCTAGAGGCTAGAAGGCAGTATATCATTAGCCATTACAAAACAAATGTGTGATACTGTTTAGCACAGGCATAACTGTCCCATGCAGAACTGGTTTTTTAACTAGAAATAAATCCCACCTATTTCTATGTCATATTCAGGGATAGGGAGCAGAAAGAGACAAAATTTCTTGAATGATGACAGATTAGTTTAGTTTTCTGTGAGCTCGTTCAACTGTTAATGGTTTTCTGGTGTTTGATTTTTTGGATTTTTTTAACTGAAATACCTGCCTTTAATTTTAGTGAAGTCATTTCTTGCACTTCAGTGTGTAGGCATACAACAAACAATTTCAGTATGATTGAGAAAATTTTTCTTTCTTATTTGCTTGTATTTTAGTTGGTTGCTTATTATTAATATTTAGTCCATTGCATATTATTAAGGAACAAACTCCAGCTATGTATTTACAAAAATCTAACCCATAGAGGTTTTAACTTCTGGGAAGATATATAATTGAAAGCAGTATTGCCATGATCATTGCCATGGATCTCAAACCACCTCTTAGCCAGCTTGTGGGGGAAAAATAAGGAAAATATTGGTGTGGCAAATCTTTATAATTATAAAAAATACAAGTACTCGCTGCACAGAAACTCTTCTTTTTGTATTCAATCACGCTTGCAAAATGCTAATGGCATATAGTACAACAGTGCAGTGCTCAACAGAAATACCGAGCAGCTGGTTATGTTGCCTTGTGACTATTTTAGATTTGCTTACTTAAAATTGCAACCATGAAACAAGATTATGTCATTTTAAAAGAAGGTAGGCTTTTAAAGGGCCTACTCATGAAAGATTATATAGTTATGCTTCTGAGCCCAGGAGAAAATAAAATAAAGGATTTTTTTAAATTAAAATTCATTAAGTCTTACTCACATTCCCTACAAACATTTGTCTTTTAGTTACAGTACCCTAAAGGAGATTAATTTATTGCTTGGATTACAAGGATGTGAGCCAAGAGCTTCAGGGTCTGCCACCAACACCCTGAATGATCTTCAGACAGTTGCACCATCACCTTGGGTACTGGTTTTTTTCATACAGGAAGAAGAGAGAGAGGGAGGGAGAAAAACAGCACAAGCATGCTCTCAAAAAGATATTGAGATGCTAATGGTTTACTTAATGTTTTTTAATTTTGCTGAGAGCCCCAACATGAAAGTGCCATATTAATGCAAATTATCTGTATTGTTAAGTGGTAGAATTACATTCCCTAAGACAAAGGCTGCATAATCTCTGTCCAAATAAAGTCCAACTTCATTTGTTATCTTAAACTGGTTAGAAATGTCACCAAAAGATCATGATAGAGAAAAAATTTAGCACAACTCAAAAAAGCTCACTGAAATCATATTAAACTACTTTATGCTCATAACTAGTGCATATGAGAAGTATAGATATGGAAATGAATTCACTAAAATTGATAACCTAGAACTTAGTTCATACTGGTAGATAAATTGATGAAAAGAAGAGCTACTCTATTAATTTTAGACCTTTTATCTAAAGTTTTGGGGTGGTGAGTAGGCTAGAAGGAGTGTCCAGCATCAGTATTCTTCTTTAACAGCTCCTTCATGAGACGTGATCTGACTATAGACTGAAAAAAAGACTTTTGCCTTCTTTGGGTACCTAAGTCATATGAACCAGCTAGAATGGAAGGCTTTATCATCCTTCCTTTCCTTTTACTTGATTTTTTCTTCCTCTCTCTCCCGTTTGACCCTCCTATCCTCCCATTTACTCTGCTACAGCTGCTTTTCTTATTTGTTTTTGTGATACTGCTGTGAGCGCCTCTCATGTTAGAAAGGCAGGTAAAAGCAGAGTCCTAAGCATGTTGATATTTGACAGACTTCACAATGGATGAGGAGACCAGGTGCTGTGCCTGTCTTTAACTGTAAGGTTTGCAGCATGAGCCAGAAACAGAAACTACATTTGCAGTCTTTGCTGTTCTTTTTTTTCCCTCTCTCCTTCTGTGTGCATGTTGCTTTGTTTTCAACAAAAGCAACCACAATAGCGCAAATCCCTAGTACCTTATTTCTTCTGTCTTTCTCCAATAGTTACCTAAAAGATAACTCTAAAAGACTGTCAGACAAGATTTTCTAAAAGCAAAGTAAAAAGAAAACTAGTCTCTCTAGAAACACTCTAAGCTAGCATGAAAGGGAATAATATCAGCTGTTAGCATGCAATTTTTTTCTTAATGCTTTGCAAGTCTGAGGCGATTCCCCCATGCCACAACTTTTTATATCTTTAAATAAAAACAACATTTAATCTTGTTTGCTATGAACATAAGCAGGCTGAAGTCTGTCTGTATGCAACACTGAACGCTGTTTTACATTTTGTAGTGACGGAGGCATATCAGCCTCTGTAATTCATATTTTTTCAAACAAGGTTATTAGTAAGGCGCTATCAATAGACTAATGAACAGAGCAGGCAAAAGTTTCTGTGTGGGATGTCTACACATACGTTTAGGTCTAGCATTCTCTGCTGCAGGCAGCAGCTAATCTTCATAGGCTTCAGATTATAGGCAGAAGACAACCCTATGTGTCATTGAACCTGGCCTGTAGTTATACACTACTGCAAAGCACAGCTGCCATAGTCAACTTTGTTTACTCAGCATCACATGGAACTCCATCTGGATGAGATTTAGAGTTCTTCAAATAATTGGAGAATCCATAAGGAACAAGGCATCCTTCCCAAGCAGCATAGTAACAGTGGAAAAAAATGGGAAATATTTTCTGCCTTCCCCATATCTTTGATGAGAGATGATTTGTCCCACTTTATTTTATTTCTGTCCTGCGTGCCAGCCCAAACTCAGTGACAAATGCTATTTGGAGAGTGTAGTCTCTAAAATATCTCACAGGTTATGATTATTAGATATACAATGTCAAAGTAGCAGTTTTGCTTATGCAATACTATCCTCCTGAGATCTGCAAGGTCAGAAGATGACCAAACTTACAAGCACCAGGTTATGTTAGGCAATAATCGGAATGTATTGCCCATTGAGAAAAATTCCTCAAGACACCTATAATGTTCCCCCTGGGTGTAGTTCAGTCAGTCCTCATGCTGCCAGGGGAGCTTAAGATCACAGAAGGATTAAGGAGAGAAAATGTAAAAATTGGGCTTTATATAACGCTTTTATCAGAGAAACTAAATACTCTGAATTTCAAATGGAAGGGCCTTTATAACCATGGAGCAGTTCTACCAGGAACGGTTGAGACAGAACAATCATCTTTCTCGGGAAGAGGTGAAGAAATCACTTAAAATAAGAGCACTATTAAGACAGATGCATTTCCACTAGTGGTGAGGGGGAAGCCCTTGGTATATCATATACTTTTCTTCCATTTTTAATTGCTCAGAATAAAAATTATCACAAATTTCAATGCAGTGTTTAAAAATGCCTTTATATGACCAGCTTTAAAATACAGAAACACTACCTAGTTTTTGTTTTGGTGTTACTTTTAAATCAATTCATTATCATTTCTACAAGTGCAATGAACATTAACTTTAGATTTTAGCACAAAGAGAACTATTACTCAAGAGTTTTTCCACCCATCCAAGACTGCTTACACTAGAAGAAAAACATTTAAATTTTCCTTCCACAAGTATTAAGAAATTCAGATCACTAAGACTGAATAACAGAGAAAATAGACAACTTTTCAAAACACCTGAGGTTTGTGCAAACAAATTTGCATGAATCTCTCAATGGATAATACCTTTCATACAAAGAAACCATGGACATCTTTCTGTGATATACCTCAATTTCCTCATAAATCATCTTTTTATTTTAAACCCTGTGTTTCACAAAATCGCAGTGATTGTTCAGCTAATGCACTGTGAAATCTTCTAGCAAAATGTATATTTATTTATTTATGCATTTATTTTACTATGATAGTTTTTAATTAAGATTACAGTTATAATTTTTAAAAAGTTGTCATATCTTTAGCATAATTTAATCTTCAGTGGAAAAGCATTGAATAATAAAGCTCAGCACATACTACACAAAGAGATTTTAATTTTAGAAATGTAGTTTAAAGCATACAACACAGTATGATGAAGGAAATGTGTCATTGGAAATTATATATATAAGGTCTTTATATTTTTTAAAGAGGTTTAAACACACATCTTGCCTAATATACAAAATCTTTCTTCAATGTACTTCTAATAAAATGGAGACTATTTTAGGATTCATTCAGCTGAAAACTATGGAAATCATCATCTTGTGGACATAAGGTTCAAAATTTTCATTCATTCAAACTTTACAGAATGAAACCTCTTCTATAACTCTCAGCAAAATAGGAACAATAATAACTAGCCATAGGGTTCTCTGCTATATTACACAGCTTATGAAATGGAAAATTAGCAGAAATATATACTTATTCTAATTTTAAACTATTTATTAATAGAGCAATATCTCTATAGCTGCACCGTCATTTCCACTCATAAATGAAAATACATCTCCAAGTTTAAACCTCTTGCCTATGGTAGGCTTTTTACCTTTCAAGTGTTCTTGAAAACCACCATGATGACAACTGATTGTTTCATTTAAGCTGTATGTATCAGCAATATTGTTACAATTTTTTTTTTTTAATTGAGGCATCCAGGACTACAGAAAATAATTTATGCTTTCTCTGCTTTGCCTTTTTTAATGTGGTTGTAAGAGGAAATAATACATTACTAGCAGTACATGAAACTTCTGCTGTACCAAAATGTTTCATTTATTGCAAAACAGAACAGCATAATTTGTTGTCCTAAACAAGTGATCTATGGAAATGATTTTGGGTGATGGCTTAGTGTGCTTCTGTTACTTCTGTAGCAGTAAACAATTGTGCTTTGTAATTTTCTGTATCTTCACAGTGATGAAAAAGAGTTTCTAGGATTGTGTTCATAAAATTATATGTTAGAATTATTTTTATAACCAAGTTCATTTGCATGCTTTGTTGCATCTGACAGACCACTCTGGCTATTTAAGAAACCTCTTCTGCAAATCTGCAGTAAGCTTTATGGCTGTTATTGCTATGTTCACTGATCCAGGCAAAATCATTTCTCTACTCAGAAATGCAAAGAATATTTTTGGTGTGTGGTTATGACAGCCTTCTCAAATATAAGAACAATCGTTTTAAACATGCAGAAAGTCATACGGGTGTGGCAGAAACTTCTCTTGGCTGAACAAGGGACTCCCCACAACTTCAAGGCGAAACTGCTGCAGAGGAGTGCTCTAGAAGTCTCTTTCAACTCAGTCTGTCATTCTATGATTTGTTGATGGAACATTACCCTCAAAGTCATTGCACAGTCACAATACCTGTGGGAGATAGTTAAATTAACCAGAAAACACACTCAAAAAAAAGCTAGGAATCAAAGACTTTTTTTTCTTTATTCCTTGATGCTGTATACTCACACCAAAAAATAACTCAGATATGAGAGAATGAGCACATAAGTTAATCCTAGCTGTGCTTCTTCAAGGAAGTCCTGAGCCTCTACGTACATGGTAAATCTTTTAGATTGTAATGTTTTAAAAACACATTTCAATTTTGAAAAAGCATCTCAAAGAAACAAGACCATGTGGGGAAATTAAACAATCTTTGGCAAATATAGACTTAACTCTTATCACAAATAAATATCTCTAATGCAGTAAGTATTCACAGAATTTCTTTTAGCTTCCCACCATTCTTTAATGCTGGACAGTTTCCCCATCCTCCAAGCATTTGTCTCACTGCAGTCAAAAGATTTTTCACCCTGTCCTTTCTCTAAGAGCACCTTCACTTCTGAGAACAGATGTTCTGTCTCAAGGAGACATTCAAGAGATGCTCAGAGACATAATCACTCACTTCTCTATCACCCTTTGGCTCCAAACTCCTCTCTTATACAATCTTCTCAGCATAACAGAATACTGTAACCCCTGTAATTTCTGCTGTGGTCGGTTGCTAATTTCCAAACTGCTCCAGGAAGGCCTACACCCATAAATGCTGAGGTCTTCCAAAGGGCAGTGGTTAGCTTGTACATACAGTGTGACCCAAGTCTTTCTAATAAAACATAGTACTATGCACATGTGGGAAGCATAGCTTGTTTACACAGTCATGAATTAAATTGTCCAGAATACTTTTCTTTGCATAGTATTTTTGTATTGGGCTACAAACGCAGGAATAGATTCTTTAAAAAAATTTATTTAATAGTCAAAGCCTGAAACATGAAGTTACATCCCTGAATTACACTTCAGACAGGATCCTCATACTGTCTTCTTAAACCAAAAAGGGATTTTTTTGTGTGATCTGTTTTTCTTAAAACTCTGAGGTTTCAAGTGATCGGTGCACTGAAAACAGGATTGATCTACACTGACAGAATATTCTGTGGAGCTTTGATTAACTGATTCAGCTTTATTCATGCTGAAAAATAATGAAATATAGGATAGTACTTTAAAATTAGGAACAGTTTTCACCCCAGGATACAAAAAACCTCACTTCTTTTGCAAGGTTTTACCTATCCTAAATATCCCCCAACGTTAGCAACGGTCCCTTAAAATAATAAATAGCAGATACTCTTGATTGAAAGAAACTCACGCAAAATTCCTCTTCAAAGGAAGCTCAGCTGTTAGTTAAGGAATCCAAGTGCAAATGCTCTATAGGCTCAGATCACACCAACAGACTGGGACAGTCTCTCCCTTCCAGCTGAATATCCAAGCATGTTGGGTATTCTAAGGGATGTTTAAGAATATTTACATAGTATTTTGAGGTGACTCTGAACATCCTAAAAGGTACCCATCTACCCTACGCTGGAGGAGCCATTCTACTTTTTCCAAAAGACTATTTCTAAAAATAGCACAAGAGAGCAAGAAAGCAACACACTAACCTCACAGGGCATCTTCCTTGGAGCCAGACATACCTCAGTTCTCCTGCTTGCTCCTGGGAATGTGCCTTCACAGAAGTAAGACGGAGTTCACAGCAAATTCTTAGAGCTTTCTCTGTGTGCTTGCTAGCTTGGAAGCTGGAAAGTTAAGATCCATATTCTTGCTAGGCTGCATAGAGAATTTAAATGGGGTTTCTCATCGCTTATCTACCAGACATATCACCATGACATTTTCTCTTCGACAGCTGATACTGCTGCTATATTAAACATAAATGATTGAAGAGCTCTAGGAGTACTAAAGATTTACTATTTAGAGGAAACCTTTGGCCATCCCTAACTACAAATCATGCCACACCTCTGATTAGTTGTTCTGTAGCTGCGGTAAGTGGGCGAGTCTCAGGTGGGGTGCTGGTGAGAAATTCTCATCCTGCAATGCTAATGTCGTGGCTCACATGGCAGCCTTTGCTGGGGAGGCTGTTTGAAAAGGCTTACTTCTCTTTCTGCTAAGACACATTGCTTTATTGCTGTCAAGAAGGAAGAGCAATAGAATTATCAGCCTTACGAATCATCAGGAAAACTGTCCACCAGCGTTTCACTTCAGGTTTCACTGATGAGCACTACTGAAAATATATACAGGGTTAGGTTTGATTTTCAAATACCCATATGAAAAAATCCAGGAAATTCAAATGGCACTGTTACTGTTTAGGTGAAGAACCTAAGTCAAGACTCCAAAGTCATTCTCAGCTGCAACTAACCAGCTAGTGCTATAAGGAGGTTGTAGTAGAACAAGTTAACTCAACAGCTGTGGTATCTCTTGTGAAAAAGTCCAGTAAGAAGAATGCAGAAATTGATGATACCTATTATTACTTTGGGTTCTGGAATGTGGTTTTCAATAGTTCATTGACTTTTCCTATTTGCAAACTGGTGTCAGAGTAGGAAACCAGAAATCTCTTAGGAGAAAAAAAACCAGTATATGTGCTCTGTTTGGTTGCTAATGGCTGTTCAGGGAATAGAATTGCACTACTCTGAGGTAGATTCAGAAGAAATAAACACAGTTCAAACATCAGTCCCTAGCCACAACTATTTCACTCCTCAAATTTTCTCTCAGTGTATTTCTTTAATAGACAGACATTATTGATATACAGGTCTGCTGAGGTATCCTAAATATGTCTATACCAGAATTTACCTTTTTTTATATCAAATTTCATATATTTTGCGGTTATTCATACATCAGATTTTTGAAATAAATTTTGAAAGGCAAATTCACAGCATGGTGAAAAGCTCAGCACAAGCCCTATTTGCCTACATGACACATTTGAACAGCATAATGTCATATGACTCTGAACTACAGTGATAGAAAACTACTGCCACAGTTTAAAGTGAGAATAATAATCACTCCAGACTACACATTGCCATGTCAAATGGACAAGTAAGCATCTTCTTATTTCTTCTAAACTGAACTTGGAACATTGGGTTCAGTATCAGCTATTTAATTTGTCTAGAATTTTGTCACTGACTTCATTGAGAGATCATTTGCTGGGACAAATTACATGAACTTAGGCAATACTTTCCAAATGAATGGCCAGGGTGGTACTTTCTTTGATCATTTTGATAGCTTTATTCTTAGCACCTAATTAAAATGAGGTGTTCTTCTGACAGAGATGTCAGGGGTCTTGCTGAAGGAAAAACTCACAGAAACCATGTGCCCTGCATTACAGAAGAGTTAAGACTAGATATGAATAATGATTTCTTCTGGCCTTAAAAAAAATAAATCTACCAGTGCACAACAAAGATTGGTTTGAAGAACACCATTTGAGAAGTAAATTCTATTCAACATCAATAATTATTGGGTTTTCCCCTACAAGAAAAAAAATCAAAGAGGAATGAAATATCAAGTTTTTCAATTAAATGTTTTTAACTGTGTTTTTACAGTGTTTATCAAACTGGAAAACATGGTAAAGGAAATTGAGCAGCAGGAAGTAATATAATTGTCAATAGCCTATATAATACCAGCACATTTCAGCAATAACCCACAATATAAGAATGGTAGACTGAGCAAAATTAGGCCTTGAGCCAAACAGATAAAAAAGAAATATCATAAAACTATGAAAGCACCTTCCATAAGGTAGCATCTATTTGAATATTGGAGGAAAACTCTGAAAATTTACAGAGGAAGAAAATTAAGTCCTAACAAAAAGAGAAAGAGCTTTTGGAATCAGAAGTAAAAACAGACTTCAGAAGGTGAGAAATCACTGCTGGACTGATGCAATCTCTGCCCTCGAGTCTCAGATCAGCAGAACCTGAGAAGGTGTTGAGCAGAAATATTTCCATGTGTTTAATCTGTTGCATCTTTCCCTGGTCATTCACCATTTGTCACCACTGAAGGAAGAATAGTGGTCAGGCAGAGCTTTAGTCACACCTTGTCTCTTTGCGCATTCTCATTACTGCAAATCCTTAACATCAGTTGTTTTTCCTGCAGCTTAACTGTAAAAGGGAAAAAGAAGTGACTCAAGTAGTACACTATCAGAAGCTCCACCTTTTTTTACATCAGTTTCAGTAGAGAAAGAAAGCAGTTTAACTCACTAGGGAAACAGTTTAGCCGGACTTTCCTAGCACAGTATTTCTGTCTGAAAGTGAAGGAGTAAGTATTTCACCCTACCTTACATTAAGTCTCTTTCCTGGTTTCAGTTAAATTACCAAAACAAAGGTGGTATATTAGTACATCCAGCAGATCTTGACTGTCTTACAGTTCACCGGTGTAGATATCTACTGCCACTCAACTAATGACAAGTTGCGTAAGTTCCCATGCTTGGCAGTACCTCTAAGCAATAATGTCTGCTTCCCCAAACCAATGTTTGATTTCTGCATCTAAATCTGCACTAACATGAACATCATGTTGACACTGGCCTGACATCGACTGAACACACCATTTCCTTTTCAATCAAGCATGCAGCTTACCAAGCAGGTTATAAGGCATAAAACTCCAGTGAAATTGTTGAAGTAGAACCTGTTTCTCACTCTGTCACATGCACGCTATATTTGCTCATCTGTTTTTCACAACTAAAGGAGTGGTAACAAATTGGCAGGAAGGTTGTGTCAATTTGCTCTAGTAAAACTGCAAATGGTAAAAATCCATTTAAAATTTATTAGAAATGGCCAACACCCCTCACTTCTTGAGTGAATGTGGGCTTTGTTCCCCCAAAAAAGCAATAAAACAGACTGTTTATAATGGTTGGCAGCAATAACATCCATACCACAGACCTCTATATGCAGCTATTTGGATTCATGTCAGCCTCTAATATTTTGAGACATCGATCTGCAGAATGATCTCAGGGTTATGATTTAAAATAAATTGCATTAGGTATGTCTACCCACATGGCTTGGTACCAGCATATAGCTGGTTTTGAGACCAGGCTGATGGATTGTGAAGCCAATGAACTTCCAAATGTGGGCTCAGAGACAGTTCAAGTGTCCTCTGAGGAACGTGTGTGTTTAGATTCTCAGACTCAGGCTCCCCACGTGGTTTAACCCAAGCTGGCCTCCAAGTCACAAACAGCCATTTGCTCACTCCCCTCACAGTCAGTTGAGGGAGCGAAGTGGAGAACTAAAAATGGGAAAACTTGTGATTTGAGATACAGACAGTTTACTAGGGAGAACAAAAGCCACGCATGCAAGCAAAGCAAAACAAATAATTAATTCACCACTTCCCATGGGGAGACAGGTGTTCAGCCATCTACAGGACAGCACAGCTCCATCACATGTAACACTTACTTGGGAAGACAAACACCATCACTCTGAACATCTTCCCCTTCCTCCTTCTTCCCCACTCTTTATATATTGGGCCTGACACCATATGGAGTGGAATATCTCCTTAGGGTCAGCTGCCCTGGCTTTGTCCTGTCCCAACTTCTCCTGCACCCCACCACCACACTCAATGGTGGGGTAGTGTGAGAAGCAGAAAAGGCCTTGACCCTGTGCAAGCACTGTTCAGCAGTACAGAAAACATCTCTGTATTGTCAATGCTGTTTTCAGCAGAGCTCTGAAAACAACTCTGTCCAAAACATAGCAGCTGTTATGAAGAAAATTAACTCTGCCCAAACCAAAACCTTCATACCCTCACAGAGACTGCAGGCTGTCTATGGGTGACTGTGCTGCTGAGAGGATGTGTCGCACAAAAAGCTGCTCTAGAAATCATGTCTCCAGAAGCAGATAAAAATAACCACTGGGTTTGTCAGACACCAAATAAAATGACTGAATTAAGAGTATAAAATAAATATCAATTAGAAATAACAAAATTGATGTCAGCCTACCTGCTTCAGTGGAAGAACAGTCACAACCAACATCTTAGACACCATACATAAAATATATACTTATCTTGACATTGTAGATGGCAGAAGAGGAGCATTCACTTTTGGAAACTCATCTAAAATTCAAAACAAAACAAATCTTCCCTCTGGTCATCACCTAGCTGCAAGCTTTAGGCTCAATATCCTTTCAAAAAAGAACCTTGGTAAAGGAAAAACATTGATGTATTTTACAGGAATTGTCATATTATCCCTCACTCTTTGGTAGTCCAAAGACCATGACACAGTTTTTACCACCTCACAGATTTTCCGCAAGGCTAAGTGTCAAGGGTTAGCCTGAGGGCAGACCCCAGACCTCCATGCTGTATTCTTCAGAGGATATAAGAGGGCAGAAACAGGCTACAAGCTTGAAAAATGATTAAATAATTTTATTCACTAACTACTATTAAGAATAGAAAGAATAAAAAAAATAATAAAAATATTAAGGCATAATTACAAATATCAGTCTCCTCCCAATACATCCCAATCTTTCTCACTGATCACGCGAAGGACTAAACATGAGATTCTGATCTTTTGATTAAGAGTTCTCATTGCCACTTTATGAGATAAAGAGTTCTTTCTGTCGTGTAGTGGGATCCATCCCATGGAAGATAGCTCCCTACAGAGTGTCTTCAGTGTGGTCCCAAACCTTCAGGAAAACACCACAGCCCGCCCAGGTTTCGCAGTGGTGTATCCTCTCTCCCACAATACTCTCGGCAGTTTGTGGGTCACAAGAAAAGTCTGACGGGGTTAAGCACTTAAGAATAAGTCATCCCAGCCTAAACACACCAGTAGTACAGTCTCCTGCTTTTACTCATAATCTCAAAAGGCTGAAAACTTCATCTGCTCACAACATAAAGTGTTCCTATCTTAGGCTGTGAATTTCAAATTCCCCCATGTCTCGTATTTTCTGAATTACAGAGAAAACTCAGTTTGGCACTATTCCAGATCACACAGCTCATAGAAAGGTGAAATCCCAATGCTGGTAAAGATGGCTCCTCCTCTGGTACATCTTGTCACTTCCGTCTCCTTGCTTGGCATATGCTCGCAGCCATATTTAGCTTCTTCATGTGACCTGCTTTGCTTTCTCTCTGGCTTAGAGAAGAGGTTAATATTTGCAGAAAATGCCTACAGTAGTATTTGTAACAGTTACATACTCCAGCTGTATACCTGCGTCTCTAGTCTGTATCAGACTCTCTTCCCAGGCCCAAGGCTCTCGCCTCCCCCGAACTGTGTTTCCACAGTGGCAGCTACCCAATTTTGCAACGGTCTTATTAGCTGCTAATTAATTCACAGCATTCGTCTTATCTCTACAGCAGCAAGGTCACTTTTTGATCTCACCCATCCACCTCCGAAAGGGAAAGCAAGGGGGGGGGTTCTCGGCTCATCTCTCTCAGCTGTCTCTCTCTCTCTTGGCTTGAGCTTGGTCTTGGTCCAGATGGCAATGGGCCAGCTCCTCTTGGGTCCAAACAGTGCGGGACCAGTGGGAGTGAGACCGGGGCCCCCCGCTGGACCCCCGGGCCATGGGCCCCTGACCCGGGGAGGAGGGGGGAGGCCTCTGCCGCTCGTAGATGCAGCAGGGAACAAGTGAGAAAAAACTACTTCCTGGATGGTTTTTTAATAACACTTTTTCCACAGAGGCGTGTTCTGAAATCAAGTGGCTTATACAACTGTCCATCACCTGTTTTAACCAATCAGATTTATTCCTCACCGGGTCAACCTATGACACTAAGATACATCAATTTGACTTTAGGTTTTTGTGTTGTTAGCTTTTGTTTGGTTTTAGATGCCCTCATACATTTTTGTTTTACTGCAATGGCTAAAAGCATAGCAGTGGGAGAAAGACACTTAGGACTCTGTTTAAATAAAAGAAGATGACTTTCTGAAGACTAGTGAGATCTTGCTTGAATTTTTGGAAGGCTTGAATTTCAGGTTAACTCACAACAGTTTCAATTCTATTTCAAGCTGATGGAGAAATCATAAACCCAAATTGCTATTACATCTTTCAAACTATAAGCCAGCACTACCTGCAGGGAGATTTGTATAGCACATAATAGCAATGGAAGGCACAGTTGAGAAGAAATGGAATCTATATCAGAACATAACTGAAAAATATTTGCTCATGCATTGTTTCTCAGTTGTCCTGTCCAGAGCGAACTCAGTAAGAAATATCACAAATAAACTTCCAACACTGTTAGTTACTTTAATTAGTTGGATCCTCTGTGTTCCCCCCATGAAACAGCACGTTTTTTTTCTTCCATGAAAATAATTAGTCACAAGCAGACAACAGAACAGATTAAAGAGAACCTTCTTAGAAATATTTAAAATAATTACACTTGCTGCTGTATTTATGATGGGAAAGTCCATCATTCTGGCACTAATGGTGAATTAAAGCATGAGGAAAGGATTGCAATGGAAAGGTTGTCCATTACTTCTAAACAAGAACCTTGTAAAAAGGCTGAATTGCTGGCAAGAATGAGCATATCTTCCAGTCTCCTCCAATGACTCATGCAATGCCTCAGAGTGTCAAGCTGAATTGCCCTGCCAAGTTCTTTCATTTTGTTTCTCTGAGAAAAATGAAAACTAAAAAAAAAAGAGGAACATTCAGAGAATTGGGGCGTATATCAAGGTTCAGCATCAGCCCAGCAAAACATCTGTCAAGCACCTATACTGAAGCACCCATTTGAAATAAAGATAAATAGAAGTTATAGAAATTCCATTAAAAATGGTATTTTAAAGCTATATTCAACAGGCATGTGCACATGGGAAAACAGTATAGCAAATGTTTTGAAAGCAAACAAATGCAAATAATTCACATTAGTAGAGAGATTTAAAAGTTCTTGTGCATAGTTTCTTTTTTATTTCCAAAAAAAGGGAAATCTAACAAAGTGGATTTTTTTTTTGTTTGTCATTGATTTTAGGATACTCCCACTAAATTTACACTTTTTTCATACTGCAGTTTTACATCTTGACTGGAAGCAGAGGTTAATGTGAAACAGTAGCTGTTATTTAGATATAATTGCATTTGCGGCACAACCGGTGGCTTGATTTAAATACTCTTTATAAACCTGTAGAAATCATTAGTAATGAAGTTGTTATTTCTTGTACCTCTTAAGCAGTTATGTAAAAAGTCACATGTACACTTAGATTTCAACTGGCTTAAATATCTGTATCAGTCCTTACAAAGACTAAGTTCTCACCAGTTTTAAAGGAATTTCATGTGACACCAGTATATGCCATGCTATTGCCCCTTCAATGGCTCCATTCTGTAGAGTGGAAGCAGTATTGTAGGCAGCAGAATTTCCAGCCTAGATGTCTGTTGGAACACAGACCTTGTTTAATTCAAAACAAGGTGATATTCAGCAACATATAATTTCACGATTAGCATTTTTGCCCACAGCTTGTGTCATCTTATCACTAATCTTTTCAAACTATTGAAGATCAGCTTATCAAAATTCTTCTGTGCTACAAACTGTTTTCTTTAGTCAAGATAACCAGGATAAAATGTACATAAAGGAAGAATATTAAAGATTATTTTTGCCAACTTTAAATAACAGATTAATATAACTGATTGTTCTCTCCCTGTCCTCTCCAGCACAGGTATGCACAGCCTGTTTGATGAATGCAGTCCACAAGCACAGTCTTCTTAAAGTCTAATAACTGGCATTTGGAATACTGATCAAACTATAACTCAATGTGAATTTCCTTTGAATATAATCTTTCTGAAGCCAATTCTAAGTAGAGCTATATTAAAAAGAAATACAAAGATAAAAGACAAAATGTATTACTTTAAGGCCAAGTTCTGCCACTCACAGTCATAGCAAGTGGTGCTTTATAATTAAAGTTCTGATAATGGTAATGAGAAAAGTAGCATTCAAGATCAAAGGGAGGGGAGAGCTGAGGAATCATTCCTTAGTGAACAGGAAAATAGACAGACAATGCCTAAAAGAATCAAAGATGATATTTACACTGCTAATTCAACAACATAAGAATGAGATGTATTTTCACTAGTGTAAATAACCAAAAGTTAAGGAAAAAGAAAATGGAGCCTCTAAGGGATGGCTACAATAATGAGGCCAGTACTAAAACCGGCCACATCCAGTATTAACCTTGGCATTTAGAAATAACAGGAAATTATTCTGGAATCTGGCAGATGTTTCCCAGAGAAAACATATCAAGTACTGTAAGGATACTGAGGTCGAGCCAGAACAGGAATGTTTGAAGTCTGACATGAAGTGGCAGATGCAACAGGAGAGAAAATCAGTTCAGAAAGATCAATTTACAGCATCTTTAACAATTAAGGAAATGCCAAGTGTCATTGTGACCTAATAGAGAACACAACAAATGTAAGGATTATGGAGAGCTGTGCACATCTGATCTAGAATGACTCCCTCATTCTTAATTAATAATCATACTTCAACAACTCACTGCCCAGCCTCAGCTGACATGCAGCACAGGAGAAAGGAAGGGAATACACAAAATTAGGAGAACTTATCTTTTCACAGGCATTGACCAGCACAAGTTTCCCTGCAGAGACCACATCCAACCCTGAATTGATTATTTATGATTCATAAGCAACACATGTTCCGAGTTCTGGACTGAGGTGTATCACAGATGAACAAAAGCTGAAATGACAAGCTTTTCCATAGAAATAGATTATGGTTATATGTGTTTCTAAGGTTAGATAAGCTGAGTGTTTTGCAGATTGCCACTTGCCTGACATTACATAGAGAGAGATTAAGCTGTATCTCTACTGATACCCTGGACATGTAGCCCACCACAGCCACAGAGCCCTGCTCCATGAGGTGTGCTGGCTTCTGCCTTTTGCAGGGGGCAACACTAGCACACAGGGAGGAGCTCATACTGTGGATAGCCATTTGTTCCTTTTGCTGCCTCCTGAGCTTTCTGAGATGCACTTAGGGTGCAGAAGAGCATTGACTTTCAGAACAAGTGTTTATTTGCATAGATTTTGATGATACTCAGCGTTACTGGACCATAATGTCTGTCTTTCACATCTGGCAAATAAGAAATGACACCAGAAAATATGCAAGTCCAGTGGGACCTGGAGATAAAACTCCAGAAGAACAAAAACTGCAGGAAAATGACACACGAAGCAATGGAAAAGGAACTGACTCCTTAAAGTGATTTTGGAATAATGACTCTTCCCCTTTAAAGAGTCAGAGAAGTTCTGCACACCTCGTGAGCGGGACAGATCAAGCTTTGGAAAAATACTACAAGGAAGCTCAGTCCTAGGGAGCTAAGTGACAACTCTAGCCCGATCCAAATAAATTTCTAGTGGCAAGTTTCTATTTGCAGATACCTCTCAAAGCCATCATTATCATTCAGAGAGCAATATCAGAACCAAGGTTCAGCAGTCCTAGCTGGCACAGGAGCCCGCACTATGCTGTGGAACTGCACTATGGCCATGAGGTTTTCAGCCATGCTAGACCAAGTAGTGTTCCTTGGCCTTGTGTCAGAGAAAAGAATGGTGGAGATTGCTTTTTTCCCTCTAGCAATGAATTCATTCCAAGTAAAATGGATTTTACTGCATGAAAATGAATTCCATACACCAAATTTTTTTCAGGTCAGACTTTTAGGTGAAGCCCATGTCTGCCAGAAGTTTGCATGTATTTTCAAATAGCTATTTACAAAAACAAGTATATATCACACAGTTTGAGTTCTTTAGAAAGCAATCAGTACTTGGCTACTTTTGCTCAAGTACAGCCAAGACTTTTGGTTATTATTACTTTTTCTAAATGCTATTCTGTCCACGATGGCACAATTTTCTTTAACCTTTCATTTTATGACAAACAATTGTACACAACAATTCCTTGTCCAACATGAGGTAACTACCCCCTCCCAGGACAAGTCAACAACTCAGCATCAGCTTGGATCAAGCTGTGTTGATGTTGACTGTCTTTTTTAGCAATGCCTACATAGTATTTTCATACCAGTTCTAACCAGCACTGGACTGATAAAGATAGTGCAGCAGGTGAGGCATTTACCTAATAAGAGCACCAGACACTGGAGAAATTTTAACTGAATGATTTTCACTCCTACAGAGAATATTGCCTTTATGCAGGTTTGGGGAAGGAATCTGTCATGAGTAGAAATGAAGAAAAGTACTGGGATCAGTCAGAAGGAGAGCTCGTCCTTGTGCAGTAATTGCTACCTGACAAAGAAAGAAGCAGAAAACACTCAATGGTATAAGTGCTTTAAAATAAAACTCATTGATCATCTAAATTCCAGCACTATGCGGAGTATTTTTCAGTTCATAATCTGACAGGTCTTTTCTTTTCTTGTGTGTTTTAGACAACACCACAGATTTAAGTCACTGGAAGGGATGTAAAGGGAAAATAGACAAGCAGCCTTTGATGCCATTTGGAATGAACATAAACTTGTCTTCTGGCATCAATGCAGTGGAGATTTTCATGTCCCCATATGGTTATTCTCCTGGCTGGAGCCTGCAGAGCAGATGCACAACACATGGGAAGGAAAGAAAATTATACTTAGATAATAAAATTAAAGCTGGAAAGTAAAGGAGAGAATTTCAGGAATCACTAAAGTGAGTACCTCCCAGAACACACTGTTTGGGTTATTTCTTATTCCAAAAAGAGAAAGAAAAAAAATAACCCCACCAACCCTCCTGAAAACGGCTTGCTTTATGAAGAGAGCTCGGCTGCCAAAGTCCTGCTGCTCTGCAGAAATGTATCCATGGAGAAAAGGCTGAGTGCTGCTTATGCTTTTGTTTTTTCCTGAGTCAAAATAGATGGAACACAGATTCTGTTTTCCATTCAAAATACATTAAATCTTCATTTAGGAATACTATTGAACGGTCATAAGAAGGACAGCTTCTCAGGGAATATCACTTCTTCACTGCCCTCTGACAACAAGCCTGGATTTGACAAGTGCACTTGATAGCAAAAATAGAGTTTCCAGCTAATAATAAGCTCCAGTAAATACAGCAACTGTGACCTTCCAAAGCTACGTCAGCTGCATATCTCTTCTGTACTCAGACCAGGCAACATTATGACTGTCTGTGCAGTGAACTGTGCCTCTTTCAAAAGCATCTGTGGATTTTAAGTGATCCCTAAGCATTTTAGAAATGCAAAGCTATTTAAAATTATGAAAGGATTTCTCTTCACTCTTAATGGTAGATGCTTAACTACTCTTGTTAGCTGCTGAATTCCATCTCAGCCAGAGATATTGGTGGGAAGTCTGTGATGTTATGCACACCAGCATCCAGTTTGGTAAATCAAATTATACTTTCTTGGTTACCCTTATAACTAAGTACTCCTGATGGGACACCTGGAGTGCAAAAGCCTGATGGTAGTTTCAAGTATTAGCAGGCACTAAATAATGGATAAACTATGGGCTGCTTCCATCTGCAAAAATATCCAAATTGCAATAGCCTGAAAGGGAAAGCTTGTGGCGCAACCAATTAATTTTCATTAGACTTTACTGTGATGCAAAAGTGGTCCCAGCAAATTTTGTGGTGGAGGGAGGTAGAGAAGGATGCCAAATTTAAAGACAGATTATCAAGGGGTTATTAAAATACGGGTTAACACAATTGCCCACTTCCCAATTTTCAAGACCTGAATTCAAAGTAGGTTGCAAATAAAGCAACTCTGGTCATTTCAGCCTGGTCCCTAATGGACATCTGTATTTTATCAAATCATATCACCTAATTAGGCAGTGGTGAGACCTACAGATCTGGAACAGAAAGGAGGAACATCAAGGTCGTGACAGAGGTACTCCTGCAGTAGTGTACATTCTGGAGATGACAACTGCACAAATTGCATCAATTCTCTGTGAGACAGCACCCCCTTCCTTCCAGCATGAATTACTGGAAGTAATCCACGAAGTTATGATATAGTGCCATTTTGTAGAACTGGGCAAAAAATGCATAGAAGTTATTTGTTCACTGAATTTAGCTCCCCTTTTGCCTCGCTTCTGCTGTCTCCTCCTTGTTTACTTGCAGAACACCTAGTAAACTGTTGTTTACAATTCTTACCTTACCACTCTTCAACAATAATGTTGAAGAGATGATAAGTGGTTTCTAATGCTTTATTTTCTGGGTTGCTTATTAATGTTCAAAATGCATCTGACTGGTCAGGTATGTTCTGACATGTCTATTAACCTACTTGGGTAGAAAGGTCCACTGCTGGTATTTCTATGGTATCGGAGTTCCCCAGAGATGCACACACACCCTGCCTCCACCTTCACCAAAAAAAAAAAAAAAAGAAAAGAAAATAATTTGTGGGTTTATTTTCTTTTGCTTCTTCACAAGGGTGACTAGAAAGGGCAAAGCCCTTGAACCACATCAAGCAAAAATATCTAAGGAAGGAATAAGGTTTAAATTCACATCTTTCATAGCACAAGATTATAACTGCCATAAAATCCTCTCTTGCAGGCAATTGTTAAGATTTGCTTTCTGAGAATCATATGTAGTAAAACCTGCAGCTCAGAATTTGGATACAGAAAAATAATGTCAATACCAATAACAGAAATAATACAGCTGAGGAGAAAATATCAACAGCCATATTTCAGTCGATGTACATTATGCATACAGGACAGGAATAAGGCAATGTACTTGTTGAAATACCTGCATTAAACTCCTTTATGAATAGCTCTTAAAGTCTTTCAGTTTTGAGCTCAGTTTGATTTACAACTAAAGGATATTCTAGAGATAAGAATGGTCTCCAGAGAGAGGCTGAGAATCTTAAATCTGATTTAAACACAACCCATGACAAGACAAGATATTATTTAGGTTCCATCTAATATTTTTATTTCTTCTAGAGCTATAAATTTCTGAGTAGACACAAAGCAGAACAGGCCTAAAATTTAGGCAAGATCTCAATGAGGTAAGTTTGGTGAAAGCTTTGTCTTAGTTCTTCCCTGCTTCATAACTTGGGTCCAAATTCCTGAATATTTCTTTGCTTAAGTTACCTCATTTAGAAAATTATTTTTATTTGGACATTACTACGTGAGATGGAATTACATTATCTTCTGCTTTGCAGCTTGGTCTGTTTGTAAGCAGACTCAGTGTCTTGTATACTTGTACCATCATATGCAATCTGCTTCACACATTACAAAGCATAATCTTAAATTTTACCTTCTATGTTACAACCCTTTTGCTTTCTTCCTAAAACTTCATCTACAGGAAAGAGTTCAAAAAAAAGATGAGAAGAGGATGTTGTCAAAATTCAGAAGATGATAATGGCACATTTGAAACTGCAGATTAGAACTTCCTTATCAAATATTGCACACATCACTATCTAGCTTCATTAATGAAAAAGTAATGATCCTTCCTCCTCCATCTTGTTCCCTGTGCACAAATTGCATAGCAGTTTCCTTTAAAACTAACTCTGGAATACTTAAGGCGATCCTCTAAGTTATCGCAACGGAAAACATTCCCAGTGAAGGGTCTGAATGGAATTTTGAAGGTGCAAATATTCAAACTTCTGGACTATATTTTAGGGACAGTACTTGAAATGTTGTACAGTAAGCTCTAAAGGAACCATGTAAAAGACTGTCTCTGTTGTTCATAGGACAGAAGCAGCCTTCAAAGAGTTGTAGAAAGAAAAGTTCACTCCATTAATGCTAATAATAAAATTCTCATTAATCACTGTTCCGCTAGGAAAGCATGAAACTATTCTTTAACAGCCAGAAAACAAGAGAGTCTTCTTGAGAGCTCAGCTCCAACTGCCTTGGAAAACATGGTCTGGATCCTAGGATTTGGCTGAGGACATGATATAATTAAGAAAGAAACTTTGCATTGATGGCCACTAATGATCCCAAGCAGACTACTATATTAATGAGGAATTGCCCTGAGTGGAGGCTGAGGTCCAGAATTCAGTTAAATCTATGTGGAGTTGGTAATACATTCTTCCAACTTGTCACGGACTGTAATTGGATGAAGTTTGGACCAATGAACAGTTGTTTCACCTAGCGAAATTTGCATACTGAGGAGGAAGAAGACGGAAGTGACGGGGGGAAGTTCATGCATTTTAGCTCTCCACTCCGAACTAGACAGAGAGGGCTGTAGCTCACCGGGGGCGCTCCGGCTCCTCTAGGGCTCACCTGCCTGGCTCTGCCACCTCCCAGAAGGATGGCAGGAGCAGAAATGCGCATTGGGCAGCAGCAGCGCTGCGCCAGCGGTTCCTAGAACCTGGCAAGACCTTCACTGCTTCTGGAGGTGTGGGTTCATTTCGAACTGAGACCCATTATGCTGCGGGAAAACACCGCATCGGAGACCGCACACCGAGAGAGAGATATAATGAGGACTTTCTAAGGTCAAGATTCTTCAGGTATATACTATGAGATACTAGCCTTTCTTCCAAGTGAGAGAGAGAAGACCTGGTTGCATGGAGAAGAGACAACATGGTGGGGCCACGTGGCCGGGGACCTATTATGGCGATCCCGGAGTCAGAGGAGAGAAGATACATCAAATATACAGCTAGGACTTTTTTTCTTTTGTAAGCCTTGGTGAGCTTTAAATACAACTTGACCAATCTCCAGTAAGCCATGGAACATATTTGGGAGGATGGAGAGTTTGTTTCCCACACCATGGGAGGAGTGGCCCATTAGAAGTGCGAAGATACTGAGACATTTGTGGAAATTGAAGAGAAGGACCTTTTACTTTTATCTAGATTGTAAATAACTCATGCTTAAAAATACACCCCATAGACTGTTTTTTGGGAGAGGGACTGATTTTCTCACTGCAGTAAGTTTTTCCCGGGTGGGACTACTGCCTGAAATGGAGTTGTAGCAGAAGAGAAAGACTTTGTTTCTGTATTAAGAAAGACCCTTAAAAATCCCATGTTTTGTTTTAACTTCGTGCGTTTGGTAGAAGGTGACATTGGTGGGTTTTGGGAGAAGGGAAGTGTATCTTTATGTATTGCCTTAATATTTGTATTATTATTCTTTTATTTTTAGCTTGTTAGTGTTAGTGAATAAAACTATTTTATTATTTTTAAACTTGGGGCCTGTTTTCTGCCATCTTATATCCTCTAAAGAATACAATTTGGGGGTCTGGGGTCTTCCCTCAGGCTAACCTATTCCACAACTTTAGCAGTCCTAGAATGATCAGATTGTGTGCTTCCTTTAACAGGAAACATTTTGAAAAATAATTCAACTTAGTTCATAATTTTCATAGAGTACTCCCCTGCAAGTGTATCAGTCCCTCCTGGGATCTTAGAGAATGAATCATTCTTAGCTGAGAAGAGTGTAAGTTCATGATTCTCTCTCAAATCCTGTAGTGGTCATGTAGAAACCCTTATTCACACTCCTTGAATAACTCGAACCCAGATGCAAGCAATGCCGGAGACAGCATGATGGGACATGCTGACAAAGACTCCCCTTTATTCACCATCTCAAAGGCTTTGACACAAGAGCTATTTCCTTACTAATGCTGAGATCACATCAGCTAGGACAAAATGATCATTCCAGAAATCTGGATTCCTTCTCAAGCAATATTTAAATAAGAAAAATCTATTTATAATAGCTGGATTAAAACCTGGCAACAGCTGTAAAAACAGTGATGAGCTTTCCTTTTCGAGGGAAGGGAGAAAAACTGTTGCCAACATTCATTTCTCACATTTCAGTCCAGTGGATCCCGCAGAGATCCACATAATTACCTTCCTGTTAATATCACCTAATGGAGTAGATAGACGCATCTGGGCAGGGAAGTTGGGGAGAACACATTTTGCAGCAGAAACTTCTAAGTAGGTTATAAAGAAATCACGAAGGTTTTTTTACAAAACGTAGAACTATTACACCCCGCAACCTCTACAATGCAACCCTTGTGGAAATTTGGCAAGAAGTAGCCTTGAAGGATAGGCCCTAAATAAAAACAAAAATAGAAGTTATAATGGGAATAAAAATCTCTGATCCTCAGGGGATTCGGCTTCAACCATAATTCAGTTGTGGAGTAGGAAAGGCTTTAAATTTCTTTGCATTCATTTGCATTTTAGCAGTAAGATTCCATCCAAGAATAATTAGCATAAAATACTTCAGAAAATGAAAATTATTTTTAATAGATGAATTGTCCTTCTCCTCCTCCTCCATCTGGATGATTAAAATGAATGTTCTACTCAGTCCTGGTTATTCCAGGACTATAGGATTATAGGGAATACCTAAAAAAAAAGTCCAGTCAGTTTCCTGGGCTCAGGATTTAGCTCTTTACATTTGTAAGGATTATACGTTTAAACAAAAAAATGCTTAAAATATTTTTTCTTAATTTGTGTCTTTGGAGAGAATTTTTTGTCCCCTCTAAAAGAATACTGTGCACAAGTCTGAAGTCTGTGCACAAAATTGTTAGTGAACGTAAGTGAAAATTTTTCTATCTAATTATAGTTTATTGATATGCTAAACTACAATGTGCCACAAAAAAAGGAAGTTCTACAAAAAGTGTGCAGAGGGCAGTAATTCTTGCCTACTTGAAAGCCTGTGTATCCAGCATTTGCCAGGTCCACAAAGCCCAGCTAGTCAACAGCAATCTTAATTATGCCATCCCTGCTCCTATATATACAAATCACAAGAAAATCTTTCATTCTTGATCTCAACATACTCCCCTGGTATCTTTACCATCTTCTGTACTAGGAACAATGTATTGGGGCACAAGGGGTGAACAGAGATTTCAGAGTGTGGGAAGGACCCCACCTGTCTGGTGCAGAATTCGAGAGGTGTGGGCAGAGGAGGCAGCAGGTTGTGGGAAGCCAGCAAATGGCTGCACCACTGAGTGAGATGAGAGCTCCAGCATCAGATTCTGTTGCCTCTGCCCCAGCCATTCTGTATCACGTCATTCTCCAAAAAGATGCATTTCTTACTTTGCCACCGCATGGGTCTTATTTGGAGACCCTCTGTGAATATTCACTGGAGCTGCAGTACAGAGTGGGTATGTGAACATGCATGGGGAGAAATGGACCCTATGAATTTCCATTAATAATGATCTCATTCTCTCGGCATTTCAGGCACATAGCTTCCAATGTGAGGTAACATTTTGCTCATTCTCTGTTTATCAGAATACATGAAAACCTCTAAAAATACAATGAATACAGAGAAAACTAAGCTTTGGACAACCAAGTTCTATTTGTCTCTGAATTCCCTGAAGTCAATGGGCAAGTTCTGTCAGTGCTGTGCACCAAATGAGTTATGGGTCCTGGAGAGGAAAGCACAAGGTCCAGTGATTGAAGACTTCATTTTAACACAAGCACAATATGGGGATGAAAGAAGATGGATGAGGCAATTTAAATACCCAAATTTCCTAACTCCTAAATGTTTGCCTTACAAAGCTAGTAATTAACATAATTTTGGACATTTTAACATGCCTTTTTTGGGGTGTATTACATATTTTATTCAGTGATATGACAGTATGACTAATTGATTAACAACTTTTAATGTACTTGTAATTATTTTTCTTTTAATTGTGCTGAAAATATAATAAAACATTATAAAAGAAAATCATCTAAGTCATAAGTGATATAGACTAAAGAAAGAGAGGAATAAAAGTTATTCAGACTTCCTGGCAACTGAATTTATTTTGCAAAAAAATCCATGCAAGTCTGACAACTGCTAGACACCTTACTAGTCGGGTTTCTCATCTAAACACAAATGTTGGTCCTGAAAGTCCTATTGTGTCTGACTTAGCACAGACCAAGTGTGAAGTTTTTCCTCTGCCTTGGACATTCAAACAAGATTGTTTATGCTATGCTTGGCATGGCTGTGAGACACAAAGATGTTGCTGCCTCTAGCATACTCATTGCTTGTCACTGCTGCACTGAGAGAAGTTGATCTTAGGCTTGACTGGCTGATTGGTCTCTTATCTGTTTCTGAACAATGAACCAGACTTACAAAGAATAAGTGAAAAACACAAGACTGTTTGGAGGCAGAGGAGATGCAACCATACTGCCTGGGGTTAGAACCATCCTATTTGTCATGTATGAAAACCCCAAGAATTGGCTTTTGCATATTTAATGATCTCTTAATTAAGTTAAAAGTTAATAAGATGTTTAATGAGTTTGTCAGTGATGTTGAAAAGTTGTTAAAAATGTTTTCTCAAATTTGATTGTTATAGGATAAATGTTAAGACCCTAGTTTATGAAGTTTTCCTCTGAGAATATGTTTTTAAACAGTTTGAAGAAGTTAATTGTTGAAGACATATCTTAAAACAGTTTTATGAAATTTTATTGTTGAAAGTATGTTAAATAGTGGGCTGCTGGATTGATTCAAGTTATTTGTGTGTTGTTTTAGTTAAGTTTTCATGAGTTTTCCTATGTTAGAAAAATTGCGTATTCCCTTTTGAGGTTTTTTTTTTAAGCCCTGATATTAAAGTCCAGTAGACCCTCCCGGGGAAGTCCCGGGCTATTTTTAGCAACTGGCAGTTAAGCTGCAGCCCAGCCCCACCCTGGCCTGGATTTCAATTGGGATGATTTCCCGCCGAAGGACTCTCCCCCGACGGCAGCGAGCCATTGGAGGACTTCTATGACTTCACTGCGGGACTCCAGCAGTCATCCTGGACCTTGTGGGCTGGACTGTGGGCGGTCAGGGGGTGGAGCCGAGGGACTATGAAAACCCCTGCACAGGAGCAGGAGCTGCTCTTTTGCCCCGGACTAGCCTCGGCGAAGCCCAACACTGTGGTCTACTGGCCTATCTCCTCGGAGAGACTTTAGTAATCATCCCTGTTTCGGACTAGCTGAAACAGAGCTCAGTGTTGCAGGACTTCGGCCCTGGATTACCAGCCGGATAGGCACTTTAGGTCTCCGATCCTGCGTTCCCGGTTTATTTATTCTTTTTCTTACTTTTTTTTGGATTCTGAACTTTATAATTTTTCCTAATTTTTTTTTCCTGTTAATATTCTTTAATTAACCTGTTCTTTTAATTAAACAACAAGAGTTGTCCCTTTTATTTTTGGCATTGTCTATATGTCAGCTAGACTGAAGTGGAACAAAAACCTCATGCAACAAAATGACAGACCCAGCTGGAAGACAGCAGGTGACAGCACTACCTTCAGCAAGGAGCTTCTAAAGTTTATTCTCACTGCCACTCTAACTCACACATACAGCATAACCAACACACACACAGCACCTAGACGTCCACAGAGTGCAAGATGATTCCAACAAAATGACTGGGATGGTTCTTGGTGAAGGTGGGGGCTCAGAATCAGTTATTAGTCTCCCAAATAATGTGCTTATTGTTGAAGAAATTCCCATCATGTATCTGGGCCTAACTTGCCTGAGAAGTAGGATGGGAAGGAAATGGGATTTGACAGAAAGAAAAAACACGAAGCAATTAATAAAGCAGAGATGTCAGTAAATACTTGGCTAGAGTCAGGGAGCCATTTGCCAAGACTGCAGCGTGACAACTGGACCTCCTCTACATTACTGTCATGCAATCATTATGTTGCTGAAAGAGCTCCCCAGCTGGCAGCAACCATCAGCAAGACTCAAACTGAATCCATGCTGTATTTGTTTTGGTATTCTTACGGACACAGCCTTTCTGCTGGTATTCAAAAAATGGTCCTGTCTGAGAAATCCATTGGTGACTGAGTCTGAAGGATAATGAATCTCTCAGTCCTTGCTGTGTGTGATAGAAGTTTCACTTTTTTGATCTTGGATGAAATCTCCATGAGGTCTGAAGAGTGGTGGAAGAGCCATCCTTTTCTTCGACAGCATCTATAGGAGAGATTGCTTACTTATCTTTCCCTCTTTGAGGTACAAACGGATTGTCAGATATTATCTGAGTGTCTGGGTGGAATTTCATCTGGTCTGAAGCATCCCTGTTTCATTAAGAATCTAATATTCATTATGTGCAGTGCTAGTAAAATCACTTCAAGCCACTTTGAAAAGCTTAACTACCATCTCAGTGACAAGATGATGTGCGCTGTTGAAAGCATAACACAGCTCATGTAAGGAATAAAGGCTAAGCTCAATACATCCAGTAGGGATGACTAATAGTTTGGCCTCAGAATGCAATTTTATCTCCTGGAAGGGAACATACTTACACAGAAAAAGCTGGGGGAAAACAAACAAATCAAACCAAACCAAACCAAACTAAAAAACAACCAACAAAATAACTGTGTGCAATGAAATCCACAAATTTGTGAAGCCTCTGCTCAGTTTCTGGTAGACATCTCAGAGCATTTCTGGTTTCATCCTTGTACTACTTCTCAATTTAAAAATTAAGTCAGAGGACTGGCTTGTCAGTCTGATACTACTGAAATTCAGGGTATAGCCATACTTATCTACTTCCAAATTGAGAAACTTCACTTTTAGAAATTTTACTTGTTTGGAGAGGGGGTTTGGGTTTTTTTTTACATCTGGGCTAATAAAAAGAAATTACAGATAAGATGGCATGCATCTGGCTTTGAGGGGTCACAGCAGAATCAAAGCCTGTGCAACCAAGCAGAAAGTATACATTTTCTAAGCTTGAAGAGTACAACACTCGACTGGAGGCCTTGTCTGTTTTTCAGAGATAGTCATGAATGCAGGCTAAAATCTCAAGCTCCCATAAAAAGATTCTGTAAAAAATCAAGGAAAACAATATGATCAGGGCACGTTTTCTGTCTTCTAAGTTGATGGCCCCCATCTGTTTCTGGCCAGACAGGACCCCAACCTCCAAATAATGCCAGAGTTCGACTCCACTCAGTTGTGTCTGATTAACTTAATGCAGGAAGTCATTTCCAGATGGGACTCCAATTTAAATCCAAAAGCTATGCCACTGTCTGGCTCATCAGGGCTTCTGCATCACATACAGCACACCCTAAGGGATGGCAGCTTCTGGCAGGCATTACTTTTATAATACCTTATTGAGGTAGACAGTGCTGTTATTCAGAATTTACAGGGTAGAAGTTCAAGGCTGTACTTTAAATAAATAAGTAAATAAATAAGAAACAAACTAGCTCCCAAACTTTGTGCCTCACATTTCTAAACTTGATGAAAAGTTCACATTTGAGAAGGTTTTTTCTTAGGAGGATTTTTCTTCATTTTGCTTCCTCTGTCTGTATGTACCAAAGAGATTTTAAACAGTTCATGGTCTCCAGAGCTAATGTTTGGGGGTTTTTAAAATCGTCTGATGAACAAGAAAGCCAGATTCCATGAAGTCCACGTTAGATACTTTGTTCCCAGTAATTTACAACACTGTGAATTTTAGATAACTTTTACAATGAAGCTGCTCTCAGCTGCCTCACATGCAGACTTCCATTCCACTGATTGAACTACAGTACTCTTCCATCATTCCTGAGCTACTTCCCAAAAGCATCTAAACAACAAATGGGAAGCCTTGCTTATCCAGCAGAGCAAGTTTCCATTGGGCATTGTTAAAATTCTTTCAGAACTATATTAAGATTTTTATTCCTATAAAAGCACTGAAAATATTTAAATGAATAGGCATGAATATTCATGCAGGAAAAACAGTAGAGGAAGTCCAGCTGCTGGAATTATAGTTGGGGTGGGGAAATGGGAAAACAAGGTCTACATGTTAAATCATGTTGCTCGGAATTAAGGGCTCAGGGGAACATTATCTTACCAAACATAAGCCAGACAGTGGCCTATGTCTCCGAAAGCGGACAGTTATATATGTTGTTGTTTGAGATATCTGGTTTCCAAAAATCAGGTTTATCTGTTTGATCGCCGAATCCTAGTTTGCCAGGAAGACTGCACAGGGTGTGTGCCTCTTAGGGGCTGGGTGATGGCAGACCAACCACGCTTGCAGACAACCTTTATCTTCCCTAATTCCCATGCACTCTCCTGTCTGTACTCCTTGATCAGCCCCAAACTGGGCACTCCAACTCACTCCATAGAAAAGAGCCACAGAAAATGTAGGTTTCTGAGGTAAAAGACAAATGACAACTCCTTTATCTTAGCTTCTTTTGAAAACATTCACCAAATTTCACTGTGCACCTGCCTGACTGATCAGATCTCCTCTGGGGAATTTTTAATTTTACAGTTATTACTATAAATTCACTCATACTTCACTATGTTACACTAAATTCAGCTGAGACACCACTAGAGGTATCAGGTGTTTAATACAGACCAGTCCATGCTGATTACAGTGCAAGCCATGAATATTCAATAAGAAAACACTGAAAATCATGTTGGCAAACAGACACAGTCTTGTGGCTAATATCACTAACCATGGCCTATCTGAATTATTAGCATTATTATCCTTTCTCTACCACAGGTAATTCCCTTAAGAATATTGTCATACAGAATCAGCAATGGATTGTATAGAATGTAAGAAATATTGATTTACTAATCCTACTGGTTGATGAAATTTATGTATCAAAAGAACACCAAGGAGCACTAGATGACATTTTGACAAAGAGCAGGCAGGCTGTACAACAAGAAAGATAAGTGTTTTAAGCCTTTACATGAGCATTTCAGAGCTGTACTCCTGTGAAAATGCATAGGCCCTCACTGTAGGTCCCAATCTCTTAAAAATCATGATTATGTGGAGGATTCACAAGGATTATGAACGTACAACTCATATGAGTAGTGTGACTACAACAGGTAAAGACCATCGGTTAAATACGAAAAGAAGCATTTTTGTGCTTTCTCCTGTGCTGTTTGATACATTTGCTCTCTGAAAACATCTGACTGGTTCTCATTATGGCCCTTCAAATGTCTCCTTACATTGCATTATGTCACAACAGCTACTAACAGGCTGAAAAGATTACACTTTCAATGTCCTGACTCAAAGATCCTTTCATGTCACCCAATGTCACTCAGTTTGCATGCATCCTCCATCTGTGTTATACTTGGGCTGGAAGCAGACGTGTCATGGTTCCCAGTGGGGAATGGCTAGCTGTTACAGTATAAGTAGAAATAGCATTATTACTATTATTAGTATAATAATAACCCTGCCATATTAGATTAGTTTCCCTACTGAGGCAACCTTAGGAAAAGAATTTGTCTGTCTACTCCAGCAACTAACAATGATTTTGCAAGCACAATCCCACAAGAGAAACATGAATCATTCAAAGACACACATTGTGGATATGAATGACACATTTTTGCATTTGGATTCCTGATTCATCTGACAGATGTGAGAAAATTCATGAAGTTAGACTAGTCCCAAGTGATTGCACGTGTCTGGATGCTGTAAAGCACAAGTTATTCCACCTACTTTGGCAATAAAAGTACTGAGCTTTTTTTCCTTCTTGTCAACTGCTCGTTGTGATATAGTTACAGTTGTGCATTATTAGCAATGGCACCTGTCTTTTCACATCCATTAAGAAAATTTTACAGACTTTATAATAATCAAGAAAAATGGCATCTTATACTCTCATATTTAATCCAACCTCTCATTTTTTGAAACCATTTAAAAACAAAACCTTCCTGCAGGCATCTGAAGTAACATGGATGACTTAAGGATGTGGAGAAACCTTTTAAAAATAAAATATCATAACAGAAATGCTGAAATATAAAACAGATGCCCAAGTCTTATGTTAAGTGCACACATACATGTATTTTGCCATCCTTGCATGGTACCACTGATTACAGCTTTGATAACAAGACACATGGAGTGCTCCTCCTGTTTTTACTTCCATAAGATCTACTGCTATTAATAGACTGACTGCTCCTGATGTTCCTCTGTGCCAGAACTTGATGCAAACATCACTGAGTTTCCCGGAAGTCCTCTTGCTGAGCATCCTGAGTTTTAGGCATGGTCCTTATGGACTCTGATCAAAATTCAGGATGACTGTGGGCAGGCTATGTTCCACAGACACCCTGTGCCTCTCCTCACTGCTCTTCAGCTCTCTCAGAGTCATTCTCTATAAAGTTCACAAGCATGGCACTCATGCTGTGCAAACAAGCTATTTGTTTTCAGTTAATGATCCTCACCATCAAATACACAATTGTACTCAATTTCCTCATTTATTTCTTTTTCCTTTCCCTCCCACCCCCCTGCTGTTTATTACCAGCAAATGTGATCTCCATCATGTAGACTGCAAAATGTGTGGAGCAGCTACAGTGTTTATGCGTTTGTACAACACCCAGCACAGTATGATTTTGATCCTAATTTGGGACTGTCACTCTGAACATTTTTTGTAGTGCTGCTTTCTTTGGAGTTCACAAGAATATAACTCATGGCTTAAAATAAAAAAAATGAGATCTATGATCAAGCATCAGAGTGAGATATAAATGTACATAGACAATACCTCTACCTCTGATCTACAGGTGGTTTCTTTCCTCAGAGACTCTCTGCATCTTCTTGCTCTGTTCAGAGTGTCTGAGGATATATTACAAGTAACTGTATTTAAAATAAGTAAATTTTGCACCTGTTGAGCTATACAGAACCAATAGCTATCATATGTTTTATAAAATGTGCCCAGTATTATGCTTCTAGAGACAAATTAATTCCTTAACTTGAAGCAAAGCAGATAACATTGGAAAAAACGGTGTTTACCAGGGGTATTTCTTAAATTAGTAACTTTTAGTTCCTTCAGATATTGTATGGGCCAGATTTACAGAGTATGTATACAGTCCTGTAAAAGACTTGGTTTTTCCTCCTGACTCTGTAATTTGTTTCATGAGTAACCACAGAAAAGTTACAAATTTTTCCGTGCATCCATTTGCCCCAACTGTAAATTTGGCTAACAGCAGTTTACAAAACCATATTATGACATAATTCATTACTGAAGCTGTAAGCTGTTTGGGGAAGGAAATGCCATTTCATCTTGCATTTATACCACAACTAAGGAAGCAGATCTACCAAGGGGATGCCTAGGGAAGATACAAGCCACTGCCTCCTCTCAGCCCATCAGCCGGAAACACTCACTTCCCTGCCAAATCCCACAGAGCACTGACAGCTCACTGAGGCTGGGCAGCTTGACGTTGTATTGCTGAAGGGCCATGTGAATAGCACAATCAGTATTTCAGAAAAGGATGCTGTGATCCTCCAACAATGGAAAGCAATTACAAAATAATTCTTTTCCATATAAAAAAAGAGTAAAATGCAGTAAGTTTTTGTGCCGTATGAGACTAAGAGATGGAAGGTACAAACCATCCACCATTTAAAGCAGGCGTTTGCCACTTAGTAAAAGCAACTGCAAAGAAAATGTCTCTCACTGGAGGTCACTACACTCTCTGAAAGGTACAGTGGCTGAGTCAACATGATGTACATCCATCCAATACCCAGATAGCATGTCACATTATTTTAAGGAATATGATCAGACTTTCTCAGCCATTTGGATTTGCTGGTTCAGCAGTCTTAACAGCTAAAAACAGGGATGAAATACTTTTAGTGCCTGCTTTTAAATTATAAAGCTACAAGGAGGCTGAATCTTGATTAAGAGACTGGCAGGCAGCTGTACCTTGAATGACTAGTGTGATGCACAATTTCCTATCATCCTGCTCAGTGAACCATTAAGGTGAGAGTAATCAAAAATGGTGTCTTGCATGGAGAGTTTACAGCATGATAATTGTCGGAAATGAATACAAATTAAAGCTTTTAAAAGACAGATCCACTACAGGTCATTGTAACCAATATGTTGCTTGACATTTTCTGTGAACAGCAATACTCATGGCAGGATGGAAAAGTGGGGTCTAAATCTTCTAGATTAAAAAAAAAAGGGGAAAAAACAAACTCCAAACAAAAAAATTACCCCACAGCAAACCACACACACACACAATGTGCATCAAAATCTCTACAGAAGATACCTGTATGGTTCTACACCCTGGCCCCAGTTACAATCTCATTACACCTTTTAACCCAGATTGACTGATTTAATTTTGTTTTTCCAAATTTACAACAATATTTTTAGAAGAAAAAAGATGTAATTTAAAAACTGGTGACCTAGAAATTCTAGGAATGTTCATCTGGTATGGCTCATCCAAAACAGAAGTGGTTCATCAGCAGATAGTTTCAAAAAAATTCAGAGTTTTTTTAAATTTTGTTTTGTGGTTTTTAAACAAACTTATATAGTTTTACTTGCAAAGATACTTTAGCAAAGCCACCCTTCATCCTACTATAGCAGCCTTCATTAATCATTACTATAGAATCATAAAGATAAAATCATTATATTACTTAGCGAGTGAAAGATTCAAGGCAAAAAAAGATAAATCTCCCTGCCCATCTGGCAACTTCTAAGTCAAATATTTATACTTTCACTTCAAAAAAAAAGGACTGGTTTAGACCCAGAATAAAACCAAATTACGTCCTGTAAAGTAAAAATATATGTTGTATAAAGCCAGATTTGGACTAAACCCCAAGATTTTCAGGGTTTCTATTTTAGATTTTTACACTACAAATTGAGTTGCATATTCTCTGTAGGTCTATTTTAAGAGACGCAGTAGAAATTAAGCCTCAGCAAAACAAAGTGTGCAATCAGGGAAGCAATAAATGAGCACTCTGGGAACACACAAGCAGGTGAGAATCAGTTTGAGAGATTGATATGATGAACAGGTCAGGCAGGGAGAATTTTTAAACAGTTTGGGCAATTAACATGAGATTTGTGATGAGAAAAGCATGTGTAGTAACACATTACTGACCCCTCAATGAATTCATTCAATCGTAAACTGGCTGAACAATTGGATTTTAATCTCATTTGCCTTTTTTTTTAAAATAAAAGTAGCTGAATAAGTAACACCACTGAATTACTCTCAAATTTGCGGGTTTTCAGCCAAATTGCCCACAAGGGCAAGCTCTGCCTCACTGCTGAGCCACAGCAGCCCACCTCACCCCATGGAGCCCTGCAAGTGCCCTACAGCTCCTGTGGAACCACCTGAGCATCAGGTGTTCACCTGTGCCTGTTCAGGTGTCTCACGGTAACTTGGAGAAAACTGGAATATGTCATCCCTGAAATCAGATTGAGATAAACTATAGTTTTTTTGCTTCTGAAATCAGACAAGTGTAGCAAAAGTAGTCAAGAGTTTAATTTCCTTATTAGATTATTTTGGTATGAATTTTATCTGATGACAGTGGGGGAAGGCCAGGAGCAGAATTAAGTACATTTCTTACAGGCATTAGTTTGCAAGCATGAATGCAACTCCTACTGTGGCATCCACAAAGATAAAACAAAGCATGTTATGAAAAGGAAGAGGTCATTCCAAAATTTATTTTTCTGAAGAAAGCCTTCAGCTCATGGGCTAAGGTCCCTCCTTTCCTCACCCCAGACATGGAGATAGTTTTATTGTAAAATTTAACCTGGTGTCCATTTGTTTGGAGCTCCATTAAAACCAGCTCTGGATCCAGTATGATATATATATATCATACTGGATATATACATATCAGAGAACCACTGGCAAAGTACTACAGGCTGCTTTTGATGTTTCTGAAAACAGAGCAAGCCCTATAGCCGCATGACATTTTTTCTAGAAAAGCAGTTCTTTTACACCTAGAGAACCATCCCCTCTCTGCCTTCCAAGGTACAAACCCCTCCTTCCCCAGAGGAACAGACCTCTCCATGCCACTGCTGCCAGGTTTGTAGTGGAAGCAACTTTTCAGAAGTTGGCCCTTGATACAAGAGCTGCTGCTGCCTCTGGAGTCTGCTGAACCAGAGAACACCAAAAAAGTTGGAAATCATGAGAAAGATTTTTTAGGGAAACGTTGTCAATTTCTCAGCTGCTGCCCCAGGAAAATACAATTAACTCATCTGTAATGAGAGCACTTATACACACTCGATTTAGTTGCAGCTTGTGTGAGAGCTCCTATCATCTCTGCGCCCCTGTCCTAGACTGTTGACTTGCATGGAACAAAGGGCTGACCCTGGAAGACTTTTCCTAATTAGCGTTCCATGACTAATGCAAAAATTAAGGGAGATAGCTATTATAGTATAGCTTGTGTTAGCTATACTTCTGGAGTAAGGCTTTTATGAGATAGGGCTGACGAAGTGAGAGAAAATCCCAAATGTCCAAATGCTCTAAGAACTTAAGAAAAGGTGGAAAGTTGCTGCAACTCTGGTTTTAGAGAAGTGAGGTGGGATGACTCCTGTCCTTATCCCTGTGCCTCACCCTTCTCTGCTTTGAACAACTCAGTCTCTCTGGTGTAGAAGAGCAGAGCTGCTGTGCATTAATACAGCCTAGGAAATTCACCCCGTGTGGTGTGTTATTCTAAAATGATGACAAAATCCCTTCCCCTTCCTTCCAACAACCAGCCTTTCTGTATTAAAACATGAACCTTGCTGTGTATCTGTTGAATCAAGTTCTTGTATCTTAAATTGCTTTGTGTCAATTGAATCATTATACCTACCTGTTCCCATCTTGCCTGCCCC